>NEWO01000164.1:144820-164896 GCA_003013225.1 Phalaenopsis aphrodite | reverse complement strand
GGGTTGGGTATTATGGATACTAGAAACCCTAAAATAGGGCTAGCTACTATCAAATGATAGAATGGGAACACAAATATTATTAATGGAAAAACCAAATAGACAGTCAAAACAAAACAAACATTGAAATGGGAAATACAACAAGACAACACAAACTGACAATAGGTTCGATCCGAGGCTGCTGGGATCGGCTAGATGTTCAGGGAGTGGCGGTAGGTGGCTGGAATGGGCTATGGGGTTGCTAGAAACAACAAGAGGGGCTGGAACTATGACGGCGGTGAGGCGAAAGGCCTGGAACAATAGTGACAGCAAAGCGTGGAGGGCTGGGAAAGCAAGGGGTAGTGAAGAAGAAGGATTGTGGACTACATCCCAGCAAGTGGTGTCCTATGTGGGGGCAGCGAGGAAGATGGCGGTTTAGTGGTGCATACAGCAAGGAGAAGGGGAACTAGGGTTTTCGGAAAAGCTACAGCAAGTACGAGGAGAGGAGTACGGAAGATGGGAAGGTCGGGGTTAAATACCACTTCAAAAGCGAGATATGATTGAAGCATTACTTGACACTTGGAGAAGAATCACCACCTCGAAACGAGATACAGTCGAAACACCAGCCGCCCTTGGAGATAGCCCTAGAAGAAATAACTCAGAGATGCCAACGGCTGTCTTGATAGAGAACTCATGAAAAACTAAAGCCTGAAACATCCGACATCAAATATATAACATAGGATAATTTAGGGCAGATCCCCCCCATCAGTTGGGTGGCAAATCCTATTAAGGCCAGGGCCGGCCGGCCCCTGGAGCTGCTAAATTGAACCGGGAATCCAATCCAGGAAAGGAAGCTCATCTACCTCCTACTGTGCCCGGTCCCTTGCATTCACCACATACTATATTGCAATTGATTAGGTATTTTCTTTCATATTTCCCTCATCAATAGGGTCGATTATGGTTTATGTGTGCTATCAGTTATGTCTAATCTAGCCCCAACTATTGTGTTATGTTTCTCCTATACATATTCAACCTCTTCTACCGATTTGAATATGAAAATATATAGTACTCTTCTCTCATATTGTCAAATAAAAACAAAAAAACTAAATATGCTAGATAAAAAGTCAAGTCTACCCACCTTAAAAATACAAGTTTGCACTATAGCTGGCTTAGAACTATTTGATTTTCCTACCACAACAGGCATTATAAAGATTAAAGCAACAAAATAAAGGGAGAACATACACTGTGAAGGAATGCTTTCCGCGCAATATCTGACATTGTAACCTGAGTTCTGCGGGTACAATCAGAGTGAAAGTGCTATAAGAATATCAGAATAAGATCCATGTTGTAAATACTAACAATGAAACTAGATATCCGAAAGATAACTTCAGGCGGGTAAAAAAAAAAAGAAAATATCATATCAACATTGTCTGATGAGAGGAAATAATTAAAGAAAGATCAACTTAAAGAAATAGGTCAAATAAACTATGAGATACTTTGACAAGCCAGAAATTATAGCAGCATGAAATAATGGTTCTATAATACAGAGTAACATTATATCACAGTTTTTTCAGAAACATGTTAAGTCAATTGATGACCACACATGTACCTCTAGCAAATTTTCCATACATACCAGTAGACTTATAGGTAAACTTAAATTATATGCAATGCAAAAAGGAACTTCTTACTCAAATACAGCTGCCAAGTTAATGGTTTCTATGATTCAACTAGAAATAACATGATAAATTATAATTTTCATAATTATCATGAAAGTAGATTTCTTTCATGGAAAATAAGCAACCAACGTGCTAATCCCAGACAAAATATCACTTTAAGAAAACTAAATTGCATTATATGCCAAATTAAACTTCGATAATGTTTAATCTCCTCTACTATCAATGTAGCTGGTATTAAACCGCAGATTAGAAATGTCACACTAAAATCTGTTAATATACACAGTACTCACACCCACTATAATTCCAAGTGATAGCTTTCACAGAAAAAAACATGACTTTCTGCCCACGAAGAAGATACATCGAAAGAAGAAAGAGAATTACAGCACCACTCCAAACTCATTTAAAAAATATAAATAAAAATACCCCACACAAACTTGGTATAAGTTTTAAGAAAAATTATCACAACAAATGGTTTCCATTAACTCACCCTCTCAACTGTTGTTCTTGCAACTCTGTCTGGAGTTGATGGTCAGCCAAGGTTCCAGATGAACCTAAAGCTGAAAGCTTTTCCTTCAGAATAGCAGCTGCAAGACAACAACCGTAAATGCATTTGCTTAGAGTTATGTCCAGTTGAAAATCAAAAGTAAATCTAGAAGTAGAACTTCATCAATCAAATAGAGGGAGGGGGGAAGAGTATGCAAATTCGGGAAACCCACTAGAATCACACGAGTTGTCATTCCCTATTAATCTAGAAGTAGAACTTCATCAATCAAATAATGGAAGTAAGTGTTTGCAATTTCAGGAAACCCATTAGAATTGCAAGGGTTGCCATTCCCTATTGAAACATCATCTCCAGTATTTACAAGCACATGCCAGACAAAACTTTTGGTTATTCTTCCATTCTTCCTTCCTTCTTTCCTGCTTTTGTTTTTGGGAGGGGGGAGGTGGGGTTCATGATTGATATTTAAAGTCACTTTTTTTATGAATTAACAGGGTCTATTGTTAATTGCATTTAAAGTCTCTAAAGATGATAGTTAAAGCAGAATGTGAGACGGCACCCCTGTTACTAAGAAAAGATCCTTGAAAACTTGCAATATCAAACACGTAATATCAGCAACTCCATGAGTTCCACTACACATATAAAACGAAAAATAGTACTACACGCTTGCACTTTTAATTGAAACTCCAGGCATGTAAATTATTTGAGGCAGTTTGGCTTGAAGTACAACTTAGCTCAAGCAGGACATGGGGACAATTTAATTTGCTGAAAAAGAAATGCAGAATAAAATGAATAAATCATATTTGAAATGTAGAGTATTTGAAGTATTTTAGAGTTGTTTGGTTGGGTGTAGAAAAAAAACAACAGATCACTTTTTGTGTATGATTCGAAGTGAAATGAATTCAATGTAAAACAAAGCGGCAAATGTAGTGGTCACCAATGGGTGGCGGGTGGTGGGCGGCGGGCGAAGGGCATCAAATGGCAGCGAATGTCAATCGATGGGAGCTGATGGTGGGGGCCAATGAGGAGGGCAGCTCCTTCAACAGCAACCACCGGCGGTGACAGGCGAAGGTGGGAGGGAGCTATTGCCAATGGTGACAAATTGTTCGGCAATGGCGAGTGGCTATGGGTGGTAATAACAAAAGCAACTTATAGTATATTTAAAGCCCAATCGGCTAATTTAGAATACATCAAAATAGAACTATAAGATGAATTTGGAATTCCTTGAAATCTTACACTTGCATTCCATTTAATTCAAATTAAACACACAATTTCAAAATCCTTGCATTTCAAAACACAACACTCATCAACCAAGCGGCTTGCAATAAATGGCATAAATCCAAGTTATATAAATCGTGAGTTACATCTTGAAAACTACAATTGTTAAAATACAAATAAATTGTTTGGTTATTTTAAATGATTATGAGATTTAACTAGAAACTTAAAGCAGAAGAAAAAACTTGATGTGAAATATAAACTGTGAAATTACATAAAAATAATGCATCAATGGGCACATAAAAGTAGAACTCCATATTTGTTTAAGAACGAAAATATCAATAGCAATAAAGCATACATTTTCAATGGTACAATCCAACGAGAGGACAATTTGTTTCTGTAAAAATAAAAGCAACAAAGTGATACTAATAAATCAGATCTAGGCTAGGCAAAAGGAAAATCCAAAACAGCCGGGGAAAAAAACATAATAAACATTTAAACCGTAGTGAAAAGATACAAACAAAAATTCAGGCCAACAGAACAGTAAAAACCAGATTCTTTCTAGAGAACAATAAACAACAAGCCAATCAGAGAAATAGGAAAACCAACATGGCAACATATCTAAGTAAAAGCTACAGGCTCCATTGATCACCAAAGTTTCTCTTACTCTACTACAAAATCCTTGCAGTCCTTTCTCGTTCCCTTCTAAACCACCAAAATTAAAATCAAATCTTTCTTCCATTTCTCCTCTTATCTCCTACAAATACCTCCTTGCAGCAACATGAAAATCCGAGAGTGGGTAGGTTTCAATAAGAAAAAGACAAATGTAAAGAAAGCTAAATCACTAAAATCTCAGCTCTAACAAAATTTATCAAATCCACAATTTACCATTAAAAGAGGGAAAATGGGTTTGCATAGCATGAGAAGATTAAGACTGTGGAATCAGCTTGGGATTTAAGCCAAATCATGCTTAAAACTTGCTGCAAGATGTACGGGAAAATTCATTCAGACCAACAAATATTCCTGCTTACACAGTTATAATTTCAGAAATTCTACATTAAGATGAATGTTGAAGTCTTGTAGTCCACTTGAACTACCGAAACAAATCTCGCTTATAAGAAACAAATAGCACAGAATAATATTCAACTTAAATTAGTTCAGCTTAAATTAGATGATAATCACTTAACATAACATTCAAATAAGCTGCTGGCTTACAATAGTTCGGATATAAGTTGTTGGAAGTAGGGCTGTCAAAAAAGCCCGTCGTCCGCAAACAACTTATGCTTGATTCATGCTTTAAACAAACGAGCCGAACACGAATATTTATTTTGTTAACTTGATTTATAAACGAGCCGAACTCGTACAATATTTTTTTTAATTCGTATTTAACTCATTTTTGGCTCAAAATAATTACATAATTAAATAATAATGTTTATTTATATCATATTTATATTATTTTTTTATATGTATTAAAAAATGCTAAATTTATTATTTTTAAAAATTATTTGGGTGCTAGATTTATTAAAAAAATATATAAATTTAGGTGTAAGATGTGTAAATAAATAGGATTTGGGTGGTATCTATGTAAATGTCCCTAAAAAAGAGGTTTATATATGTAAATACATAAGAGTTCGGTAATATGTATGTAAATGCCCTAAGAATCTGAGATTTACTGTTGTCTTTTCTACTGTTCGCATAAGAAGTTGGCATGTATGTAAATGCGTAATGGCGCAAGAGTTCTGCAGTTCTGCCCAGCTGCCCATGCTATTCCCATATACAATTTAGCCCCACATCGCTTGCATATAAAAAAATTCCAATTAACAATCCTATATAAATACAAAAGCGTAAAAGAAAATTTAATTTTTCTCTTCACATGATCAGAAAGAGGAGATTGGATATGTTTATATCATCTTTTATTGGAAATATTTTAAAATAAAAGTTTTATTTCTACAATAACAGTTTGAATGAAATAAAATATGCAGGCTCAAGCTCAAAATCGAGTGAAACGCGAGTTAATTCAAACAAATTAGAATTTGAATCTATCATAATACAAACAAGGCTATTTATAAGCCATTTCGAACACGATCTCATTTCGAACAAAAAAAATTTAAACAAGACGAACACGAATGAATAGGCGCTAGGATGCTCATGTTTGACTCATTTAGACCGCAAATTGGAAGTAAGACCATGCTTCCCTAAAGCCTTATTAATCTAAGATTAAAGAGAGTCACCTTAGATGGTTTGGTCAAATTATACGTCGACCATCTGATTATCCCATTACCAGAGTGGATGTTTTAGATTCAACTTATGTTAAGATAGGCAAAGATAGACCTAAAAATAGTTAAGCATATTGTATAGAAAATGATCTTAATCTATTAGAATTAAATAAAAATATGACACTCAATAGGTCACAAGAGAGAAAATGGATTCATGTAACCGACCCAACTTAGTGGGATAAATGCTTGTTTTTTGTCATTATTTGATACAATTTTGACGATGATAATTTAAAAGAGAAATAAAAATGAACCTGAGGGAAACAAACTACCTTATCCCCTTTGATTAAAGATAAAATTAAGAAATAGCTCTGCAATTATAGCAGATTTACCATAAAATTTCCAATTCAATTAAGAAATTAAGAGGCAATAAATTATCAATACAAATGTTCGGAGAAGAGAACAGCAATATTTATGAAGTATGCTTTGCCATTTAAATTTTATAGCAAATGAAAGCTCAGATGATAATGGCAACTCATTATCCACATGAAAATGTCGTAAATAAGATGCCTAAATCATAAGTTTCTAGTTTCCTGACAGAGTATACTAAGAAAAGACAAGAATTTAAAAAAGAAAAATTACCGGTCGATCCCCTTGCACTTTGAAGAACAGTAAACAGTTGTTTCCTTCCATCCCTAGTATACGCAGCTCTACTTTTTTGCTTATCTCCACCAGCCATATTCTGTAACAAAGAGAAAGTGGAATGGAAGTCGCAGGCCACCTGGCTTCTCAAATGTTCAGATGACTTTTATGCGTCAATGGTTACTTACAGTGAAGAGTAGTGCTGCTAGGTTTAACTTTGGATGAACGGCCAAATTTTTAACTCTTGGGAGGGGATAAACAGGCTCACCACCCTTGCGAGATAAAATACGAGTAATGTCAATCGCTTCAATTGCTGCAAAAGAAGAATACAAGGAAAGTAGAAAAGCTATATGACGTTCAAATTTATATGGTAAAATTATTATCAATAATAACTTCATGGATTGCTAGAAAATAAGTTACATATACTATTTGGGCATACAACAACAGCATAGATGTCCATTGTTAGAAACTTCATTTGAAAGGCTTATAGTGTGCTTATAGTGTGTTTCCTTTATAATTTGAATACTCCGTACATTACAATGGAACAAAATTAGACCAGACTTCTTCAACTTCACATTAGATGGTCATTAGGAATTGCCTAAAATGACTTTGAAGAAAAACTACTAGAGAACAAGCTAGCAATTACCTTTCATGCTTCATTATTCGTTAAAATCCAACGTATAAAATTAATAGATAAAAAAGATGACAATTGGGAAAAAAAAGGAAAGGATTTATATTGAAAAGACAAATTCAATGAAAAAAGTCAAAAGCATACAAAACCAAGCACATACTTCCCGATGTATGGCAATAAATGACTTTTATCTTAACAGATGGGTTTCTCTCTTCTTCATTCTTCATCACATTGCAATTGAGAGACTAACTTCTATTTTATTTTTTATTTTTTTTTATCATGACAATTCAGTAACTAACTAGATAATTTTCCCTCTATTCAGCCACTCCAACATAATCACCATCAAAAGCTTAAATTTGAAACTGTGAAAAATTATTAATTTCAGCTTTTTTTCTACTTTATTTTTTTCATTACTGAGTTATTGCAATTAACCAAATGGCGTGTAGAATGTGGTGACTATTAGAGATGGAAGACGGTTTTGAATGCAAAAAACATAAATAAAAAAATAGAATAAAACAGTAATATATATATATATATATATATATATATATATATATATATATATATATATATTAAGGGTGGTATTTGAGAATACCGCTCCCCATATGTGTTATCCGTCCTCGTAGGGATCGAACACGGGTTAGAGTCTTATGATTGACAAAGCAGCTTATATAAATATATATATATATATATATATATATATATATATATATATATATATATATATATATATATATATATATATATATATATATATATATATATATATATTATTTTATTTTTTATTTTTTTTTTTTAAAAAGCCCAAGGGCTGATATATTAAAGATAAAGATCATATAGGTTTGTATGAGTAGGCCTAAACACCCAAACCACACGGTACAACACATACCAAAAAATGTAAAAGATGGGTACATATAGAAATAAAAAGAAACTCAAAAACCACCCGAGCGCTGAAAAAGTGTGGGTCATCCCAATCTAGTCTTGTTTCTGACTCTAACTCTTGGTAATGATCCAGCTAGCAGATTAGTAAGGTGCTGACCATTACCCGTAGTAATCAAAGTATCATCCATAAGACTCCTGAGCTCTAGTAGATTTACATTCTTCTTCTTCCTCCTGGAAGTGTAAACCTGTCATTCCTCCTCCGAAGAATCCGCCTGATGGGGTAGAGCTGAACCAAAAGGAACAGTAGTACCCACAATAGGTTCTACAATATGAGAAGTGTGAGTTGTTGCTACATCGGTTACTTCCTGAAGAAGTGGAGCTGCGAGGTTCTCCTGATTATCAGTCTAAACACTATCATTTATAGGCAATAGTCCATCAGAATTGTTTTGTATGGACTTTATAGGTGCCTGCATCGCATCACTCGCAGTAACAGTAACAGCAGTGTCATGGGAGGTCCTCAGGTGCAACAGACACCTCCTGTCTGGTAGTATCATCTTCAGGTGGAACTAAAATGTCCACAGCAGTGGGGTTAAACCCATCCTTATTCACTTGACCCTTAGATTTCAAATTAGGATGAAATTTGTGGCATTTAGCAAGGATATGACCAAATATCTTACAGTGGGTACAATATGGGGCTTTGTGTTCCATGACGATTTGTTGTCAATAACCATTATGGGTTGTGCCCAGCCAGACTTCAGTAACATCTGGTAAAGTAATATCCCTTTCCACAAGTATTCTGGCCACCGAGGGTCTAGTTAGGTTGAAAGTGGGCAGATCTAGTTTCAAAGGATCCCCAAGGATGACCCCAACAGAGTAGAGAACCTGTAGTGAAAAAAATGCAGCTTGAGACCAGGTAAACTAAACCAAACCGGTACAGTAGGAGTGTCATGATTGGGTCGAAATTAGGAGACCACTTAAATAACTTCATTGATTTACCTTCGATATTAAAATATTTCTTAGAGAAAATTTTGGTGTAGTCTTCAGCCACTGTTAGTTGATCAACACATATCTCTTATCCATGAGTCCCACTTTCCACTTGTCTACTAGCTTAAGACCATCAACACTCTTTCTGATAACCTCCATAGGAGGGTGTTCCCACTGAAATTTTCCAATAAGAGCAAACTTGAATTTTTCCATCATGGTAGAAATTTCTGTTTCCGAGAAAAAGATTGCATCTTTTCCACCTTTCCTGCTTCCCTTTTTAATAAAAGGACAATCATATGTACCCTCACGAGATTTCTTATAACTTGAGGGAAATCCTACTGCGGACTCTACCTGAGGGTTACCCACCACGTGAGCAAAAGAGACTTTGACCGGATAAACAAAACAAGGAGGCGCCATCAGAGCAAGGAGAGCTGTTGGAGTTAAGCACAGCAAAGTTGTTGCGGCAGGAACGGTGAGAAGCTTCACGAGCAGAACGGAAACGCGAAGCTTCGAGACCGAGCGAGCGACGCCGAGCTGACTCGTCGAGTAGAGACGCCGAGCTGACTCACGCCGAGCAGACTCGTTGAGCAGACGCAGACGAACATCGAGCAGACTCGTTGAGCAGACGCAGACGAGAGCCGACGAAGCAGAAAGGTCGAGCGACAGAATCAATGGCAATCGCCATTCGAAACCATAGCAGAGCAGTCGTCCACCATTCTCAGGACCTACCATATATATATATATATATATATATATATATATATATATTATTTTATTTTTTATTTTTTTTTTTAAAAAGCCCAAGGGCTGATATATTAAAGATAAAGATCATATAGGTTTGTATGGGTGGGCCTAAACACCCAAACCACACGGTACAACACACACCAAAAAATGTAAAAGATGAATACATATAGAAATAAAAAGAAACTCAAAAACCACCCGGGCGCTGAAAAAGTGTGGGNCTTATTCACTTAACCCTTAGATTTCAAATTAGGATGAAATTTGTGGCATTTAGCAAGGATATGACCAAACATCTTACAGTGGGTACAATATGGGGTTTTGTGTTCCATGACGATTTGTTGCCAATAACCATTATGGGTTGTGCCCAGCCAGACTTCAATAACATCTGGTAAAGTAATATCCCTTTCCGCAAGTATTCTGGCCACCGAGAGTCTAGTTATGTTGAAAGTGGGCAAATCTAGTTTCAAAGGATCCCCAAGGATGACCCCAATAGAGTAGAGAACCTGTAGTGAAAAAAATGCAGCTTGAGTCCAGGTAAACTAAACTATATCTGTACAGTGAGAGTTTCATGATTGGGTCGAAATTAGGAGACCACTTGAGTAACTTCAATGATTTATCTTTGATATTAAGATATTTCTTGGAGAAAAATCTGGTGGTCTTCAGCCACTGTTAGTTCGATCAACACATATCTTCTATCAATGAGTCTCACTTTCCACTTGTCTACTAGCTTAAGATCATCAACACTCTTTCTGATAACCTCCATAAGAGGGTGTTCCCACTGAAATTTTCCAATAAGAGCAAACTTGAATTTTTCCATCATGGTAGAAATTTCTGTTTCCAAGAAAAAAATTGCATATTTTCCACATTTCCTGCTTCCCTTTTTAATAAAAGGACAATCATTTGTACCCTCACGAGATTTCTTATAACTTGAGGGAAATCCCAATGCGGACTCTACCTGAGGGTAACCCACCACATGAGCAAAGGAGACTTTGTCCGGCTAAACCAAACAAGGAGGCACCATCAAAGCAAGGAGAGTTGTCGGAGTTAAGCTATAGCAAAGTTGTTGCGGCAGGAATGGTGAGAAGCTTCACGAGCAGAACGGAAACGCGAAGCTTCGAGACTCATCGAGCAAACGAACCCTGAGCGAGCGACGCCGAGCAGACGCCGACGAGGCGGGCGCGAGCCGACGAAGCAGAAAGGTCGAGCGACAAATCAATGGCGATCGCAATTCGAAACCCTATTAGAGCAGTCGTCCGCCATTCTCAAGACCTACCATATATATATATATATATCTGTGTGTGTGTGTGCGCGCGCGCGCCTATTATTTAAAGATTAAATATAGACACATTCATCCATCCATCCAGCCATCCATCCATGCATACATACATACATTCATACATTCAAGATTGAATTTGTGAATGGGAAGATTGTGTGTGTGTGCGCGCGCGCGCCCCTATTATTTAAAGATTAAATATAGATACATCCATCCATCCATCCATGCATACATACATACATTCATACATACAAGATTGAATTTGTGAATGGGAAGATTGTGCAGAAGTTTTCAATAATTTATGTGAATGACCTATGAATTAAAGTAAAAGAATTTGAGAGAATGAGAAGACAAAGGCATAATCTATTTAAACCTCAAAAACAAAAAACACCTAAATTTCATCATTGATTACTCTTTGGATCATAGGACAAAGACTCTAAAACCTCGAATTTGATATGATAATTATTGAGGATGTAACAATCTGATTTAGAGGAAGAATCTAGGAGGAAAGATGAATGAATGCCTAAATGTGGGAGGCGAGAGAAAGAGGATTTGATCCTTGAATATGATGTAAGAGTAAGGTCATATATATTTATTTCATCATCAACTAGTCATAATAGTAGGGATAAATCTAATGAGGATACAATGATCATAATTTCATCATTAACCATCTTCAATACAACTTAAGAACTACATATTGTATTAAAAGTCACAATTTTCTTGGAAAATATAATTTTGATATCAATGACAAAACGTGAACTTCTCCACAACAACAAATGATGATTTTACAATTAATAAAGGATGCAAATTTAAATATGACATACTAAATATTGCTGACCTAACTAATGCAGAGAATGGCCCATGACCATATACTAAAGTGGGAGTTTCTCACGACGCCCTGTCCCATGTTTCATCCATCATAATATTGAATGAGTAGACAATTCCAAAAAAGGTGAAAAAATGGAAATGTAGTAAACAAAAAGTACAAATCTATGCCTCATCTTTGGTATGCATTACAAAGAAAATCCTGTACTTCCATTTGCATCAGCAGGAAGCGCCGCTTGAAGAGCTTTCATTTGCTCCACTGACTAATGATGAATATTTTTTGCGGTTTAGACCAGCCTTCTTTGATATCAATGACCAGATATTCCATTAGTTTTCATTAAACATGCTTCATGTAAAAAGCTTTATTACTTATATTTAACTCTACTAAACAATAGCCTCTCCGATTGAATGCGAAAATAAATGAAAATTATATAAGACAGCAATGAAGGCATTTGAGTTGTGAGACAAATCATATTTACATGGAATAAAAAAAAAATTGGCACTATTAATTTAAAAAATTAAGTTAGATTACCTGCTTGCTCAAAAAAATTTGCTTGTATTGGCTGCCTGTTGGAATTAATCATCACATGCGTCTTCCAAACCTGAAGTGCACCATCCTTTGCAACAGTAACAATCAGTCGCAAAGAAGGAAGCCATGCAATAGAAGTTATTGGATGGGAGCCAGCCTGCGTACTGGATTTTGGCAGTTGAAAAAAAATAACAGTAACAGATCATTAAGGTGGATCTCAGTTAACAACCAAAAATAATATCAAAACAGTCATCTAACGCATAAAAACACAAGAAAGTACACACAGGCAAATTAAGACCAGAAAATATTATTTTTCATGGTAATAGACTCGGTGGTGAAAAATGTAGAAAAGCTGCACGGAGATGCTGTGACGCACTACAAAGACTGAAATGCTTATCCAGACATGGTTCGCGTAGCAAGTTCCAACATCAAAGAAAAATATGCAACATCATCTCAAGTATTATCACAGAAAACTTGAATGATCTTATAAAGAATGCCTGTGACGTTGCAACAGAAAGAAATATATTCAGCAACATAAGAAAAAATTTCACATTTTGTAATTTCTGTCATAAAATGCATGCAGAATAAGGTTTCAAAAGGTTCTACTCCATTATCCAGCTTTTAAGTTTAACGTCACTATTTTTTGAGAATTATTATCAATCACAGCAATAAAATCACATTTTAAATGCTACCTTTCCTTTTCAATATCCCAAAAGACATACACCATACAGTGGAAACTTACATTCCAATCATATTTGGTCTCTCAGTTGATACATCCCATGCAAGAAGACTACCACTCCTATCACCAACAAATATCCACTCCAAAGTTGGATGGAATGCAAAAGCACCAGCACCAATCAGCTTGGTCATATTGTCGACTGACCCAAAAGAAATATTACAAATAAAAATTAATATGGATAAAACCATACTTATATATATAACCTTTATCCAAAATGATGAGAAAAAAAAACAAAAGGATGGAAATAATGATAATCATACGCTGGAGTGTATAGTGAACGGCATAGGTTTGAATGTTGTAAGCGCGAATCAAGCCATCAGCATAGCTAACATACTGAAACAGATAAATAATGAGACAATTGGACTGAGCAAAAGTGAGGATCAATGACATTAAGATGAACATTTTACCAGGACTGGAAGACGAGGATGACAGGCAATGTTGACAATAGGTTTTTTAAGATCAGTCTTTATCCTTGTTGGTGGCCTTCCCCCCTCAACCGTGCCAACAACTTCAGGTGATCAAAAGAATGCTCTTATTACCATACTTTATAGAGACAAACAAGCAATTATAATTAAACAAACAAACCTGTCACACTCATTCTTCTATGGAAACCAAAAAACACAACAGGCTGGAGAGGTGTCAGGGCAAGATGTACTTCAGCATCTAGTGAAATTTGTTCTGTCCTTTTTTCAGGTGAGTGTAGCACAAGTGTCTGCTCGCAATCAAAATCACATGCTCGGATTGTGCAATCCTATAAAAGGTTAAGGACAACTTATCATGGATAAATAAATGTCTGCGGATCAATTATCTAGCTGTGAGATGATTTTCTAATAAAAAAGATGATAAATAGATGAAAAAAAGCAAAGGACATGAAGCAAATTAAGGAAAAAAACATTTCAAAGGACGTTTATAGAAAATTATGCAGCAATAAGATCAATGTTCCAATAATTGAAAAGGTAAAATCTAAAAACTTCATTAAGTTTCACAAAGGAGTATACAACATTAAAAATCAAACAACAAACAGGTGATCAATCGCTCATACAGAATTAGGACAACTAGGAAAGCTGCTCTTAAGGAAATCAAACCTTGTACTTTAAACTTCTCAGACTATCATTGGCAAGTTTCAAACTTCGCAGAGTTTACAAAAGATGCTAAAATAGAAAATCACCACCCACCATACCCATTTACATCCAATTTCAACAATTAAGGGTATAAAACTTGGGAAACTTTACCAAAAGCTGCTAAATAGAAATACCCAACTTACAACACCAAATTATTATCCACTAATTCAAAGGATTAAAACCAGAAAATAGCTCTTTAAGTACAAATGAATTTATAAAATAAAACAAAGCAATCTGTTGTGATTAATAACCATAAGCAAAATAATTGCAACAACGGATCCTTACGCGGTTTGGTCACAATACAGAAAAAGATTTGAGAGGACCTATATGTTACTTAATACACAAACTTAAATATCGTGTTATGAGCAAACCTCAAGGATAGAAATAACAGTATGTCCACTAGTTGGGCTATAAGCCATGCGAACAACACGAGCACCAATGTCAATTGAAGAAATCTTGCTTCCAGTGAGTGCATCGAACTCTGTAATTAAGTAGCCAAAAAAAGTTAGCAAGCTTCTACACACAAAGATGTCATAGACATTACTATAATCTAAAATTGTTCAGAGAAATTTGTCAAAATACTGAAGAAAACATGAAGATTTGATCAAAACATTCATCCCAATACACAATCAAATGTATTCTACCGAGTATGATGTTACTGCCATGTGTGTGGATGCAAGAGCGTGTAAAATAGAATGAAATGATAACAAAGACATCACATCCTTTAGAAGAATGATAGAGCAATGTATGACGCATGGCATCATCTAACAGAAGCGGGATCGCGTCCCTGCACAAGAGCACCACAAGTGCCACGTCTGGACCACTCTGTCCAAACACACAGGAAGGACCGGTTGGTCCTTCAAAGTAGAGACTTCCTTCCTATTTGAAGTGGGGTCCACTCCTATCACCCTAAGTCTATATAGGTTGTTGTGGCATTTTAGGTCAATTTTTTGGTATGCTTTCTACCATGACAGCCGTCGGCTTCTCAGAATTTCCCTTCAAGAGCCATATCCAAGAATTGATTGGTGCTTCGGTTGTATCTCACTCCCGATGTGGTGATTGTATCCAAGGATCAAATGGTTCTCTAGCTATATCTCACTCCCGAAGAGGTGATATATCTTTCCTCCATCGCTCCGAGCCGCTTTACATCCTCATTTTGTGCTGCAGCAGCCCCCTCCACAGCATATCTTGCTCAATTTCCATAATTCCGGCCCCCGCCATTGCTGTCCCAGCCCTCCACTTCGCTACCACTGCGGTTCCAGACCTTCCGCTTCGCTGCCACTGCTGTTCCAGACCTTACGCTTCGTTGTCATCGATGTTCAAGCCAACTCACTTGCTGTTTCCTGCAGCCATCAGCCCTCCCAACCACTTCCCCCAGTGTACAGCCCCCTCTTTCTTGCTGCCCCCACCCAGGAAAGCAACTGCACTTGTCGTTCCTGCAGCTTCGCACCTCCCCCTCGAGGTTACCCACACTCTTTTGCTGTCACAACGCCTTCCAACCCTTCCCCCAACCTTTGCTGCCTCTCTAGAGGATCAAATCATCGAGGATCAGATCATCAACGATCAGCACTTGTCATCATCGCAATTTCATATTTTTGTGTGTCGTGTCTGTTATTATTTCTATTACAGTGTCTTGGATATAGCAGTCTATCCATTTTTCAACAATAATGTTTGTTTGTTTATTATTATTTGGGTTAATTCCAGTATCATTAAGTATCAAAGCTAACATAATCCTAATCCTATCATGGGATTACCGAAATCCCCACACTCTAGTTGAATTTTCCAAACTGGCCGCCCAAAATTTTTTTTTCCCACTCTACATTACCTCATGCACCCTCTTCCACCTAATCCAAACCACGCCACAGAGGAGATAATTGTTAAAAACTTGATCAAGATGAAATTACACAATGCCACTTATGAAAAATCCACAAACAGATGTCCAAAAACTTTATAGAGAAGTCAAACTATAACAGAGGATCGCCGCCTTCTAGAGAAAACCATCCAGAGGGGTGACACAAACTCCATTTGATTCTAGAGATAAAGAACTACTGCTTCAAAAATTTAGCATGAAATATTGGTGAAGCCATGATTTTATAGTAATGAAGAATTTGTCATATTTTGATGGCCACATGGATCCAGCAAGTTTATCGAGTGGCTCTGGAACTTGAAAAATGTCTTTGAGTATCATGATATTCCACTGAACGAAATAGTGAAACTAGTCGCCAGCAAGTTAAGGAATAGTGCATCTCAATAGAGAAGAACTACATATTTTTTTACGGTGAAAGGGAGAGATTAAAAATACTACCAAATTTAAAATGAAATGAGAGATGCAGCGTCAGTACCTATTAGTTATTTACAGACAAGTTCTTCATGCCCTAGCATCAAAAGTGAAGAGAACCTCACCTAATGGCAGTCACTTCTTACAGGAAGAGTTCAAACCCAGGATCAAGCAGCAAGAGTACACTCAGCGGATCATCTAAATTGACTCCGCCTAAGGAGACATTAGCCAATATGGAGAACGGGTGGAACTAATATGCATTCCCAAATTCATCCCAACTAAAAAGTGTTTCAAGTGTCACGGATATTGAATCAGATTGCCAAACCAGGAAAATGATCTATTTTACTGAGGAAGGAGTAACTTAACATAGCAGACACTGAAAAAACTGAGGACACAAAGGAGTATCAAATTTCAAATGTTGAGAGAGAAACGCGTAGTTTAAGTTGATCCCATGAGAGGGCCTCTAACAAAATTAACATTGGTGATCCAAGATGGTCCTAAGTTTGAGGAACTGACACCAGACACATAGCAACTCTAGATAAGACAATTTCAAACTTTTCAGAAATATATAGTCTTCTTCCTAAGTTGTCTCTACTAAGGGAGGTCCAACATGTCAAAAATGAATCTTTTGTGACACTTATGGAATGCTATATTAAATCATTTGGGTAGTAATATCAGTTTAGCACTACAACCACTGATAGATGATCAGACATGATGGATAAATCACAACATTGGATATCTTCTTAGGATCTTTGGGGGGAAAACACCCCATAGTTGGATTTAGGTAGTTTCAAAGAAGAAAAAGAAGAGGTCTATCCTGAGTGGTTACACTTCAGTGTGGTGCCACTTGTCGTAAATTTCATTCCAAAGTCGATTTCCCCTACATACTTGTTTATCAAATACATTTAACTGAGTATGAGAAGTGAGAGAAACAAATTACGGATTTAATGACTCGAGAGTTATTTTATGAGAATCTACATCTACATGGAACTCCAACTCAAGTTGTACCAAAGAAGGATGAACACATATTCTATCAGGATATACTTGGGAATGACAATGCCAGCAGGATTGACCTACTGGGAAAGTTATAGTAGTTCCACCATCTTTAATATGATCGACTTGACACTATACTAGAAGAAACCAGAAGATTGTTTGGTCCAAGAACACGAAGGACTAACTGGTCCTTCCAAGCAGAGACTTCCCTCCTATTTGGCGTCAGGTCCACTCCTATTTATCCTAGATCTATATAGGTTGCTAGTGTGGAGTTTTAGGTATGTTTTTGGTGTGCTTTCTGTCAAAACAGCTGTCGACATCTCAAATTTTCCTTCGAGGTTTGTATACAAGAGTTAAGTGGTCCTTCAATTGTATCTCACCCCAAAAGTGGTGATTTATCCTTCTCCCATTGCTTTTTATCGCTCCATATCATCCTTCCCTATTGCAGCCGCCCCCACACAGCATATCTTGTTGAATTTCATCAGTTTAGACCACCGCCATCGCTATCCAACTCTTTGCATCACTGTTGTTGCTGTTTCAAACCTTCTGCTTCACTGTCACCGCTATTCCAGGCAATCCACTTGGCTGCAATCGTTGTTCCAGCACCTCCCTTACAGTTTCTTGTAGCCATCAAGTTTCCCAGCCACTTCCCCCACTGCCCAGCCCCCACTTTCTTACTATCCCCACCCAGGACAGCAACCACACTTATCGTTCCTATAGCTTTGCACCCACCCCTTTACACACACCCATTTTTTGTTGCCACGCCTTCGAGCACTTCACCTACCCTTTGCTTCCTCTCCAAAGGACCAAATCCTAGCTGATCACCACCACCACTCTGAGATACACCCTAGTTTGAGTTAGTGTCATCATTTATCATAATTTCATATTTTTGTAAGTCGTGTCTATTTTTTTTTCATTTTAGTGTGCTAGTAGTACAACCTATTAGATTTTTAGTAATAATATTTGTTTGCATATTGTTGTTTGGATCACTCTAATATCATTTGATATTAAAACTAGCCTAACCCTGATCATATCCTAAGGTTACCGAAATCTCCACACCCTTGCTGAATTTTTCAAGTCGGCCACTCAAAAATTTTCTTCCCCACTCTACATTACTTCGTACACCAACTTCCACCTACCCAAACCCAAACCTTAACCACATCAACGAGGAGATAATTGTCGAAAATCTAATCAAGAGGAAATTACACAATGCCACTTATGAGAAATCAGCAAGAGAAGTCCAAGAACCTTATAGGGAAGTCCAACTAAAATAGAGGCTCGCAAGTTTCAAAAGGAAACCACCCCAGGTGGTCACACAAACTCCATTTGATTCCAAAGACGAAGATTTGGCATGAAATATCGAAAAAGTCATGCTTTTGAAGCCAAAGTATATTTTTCCTATTTTGACGGTCACATGAATCCGACAAGTTCATGTTGTGACTTTGGGCCTTGTAAAGTGTATTTCAGTACAAAGATGTCCCGTCGGACGGAATGGTAAAACTAGTTATTATCAGGTTAATGAAGAGTGTATCTCAATAGTGAGAGAACATAAAAATACATTGATGGCAAAAAAGGAAGAGTTAAATTACTACCCAGTCCAAGATGAAACAAAAGATGCAGCGTTAGTACCTACCAGTTTTTTACAGACAGAATGTTCAAACCCTAACTTTAAAAGTGGAGAGCAATCTCATCGAGTGATTGTCTAACTTACAGGCAGATTTTGTGTCATAATATTTAATAAAAATAATAATAATAATAATAATATTATTATTATTATTATTATTATTTTCATAGATAAATTAATAAAAAAAATTAACTATTTACAACACTTGCACCGCAGGTGTCATTCAAGCGAAAACTCCACCGCTCATGGAAAGTTAAGAACCAGGGGAAGTTCGTCGCTTTTCATTCGAACCCGGAGAGTGAGAGAGAGAGAGAGAGAGAGACAAAATAATTGTGAGAGAGCGAGAGAGTGAAGTAGAGGAAGAAAAAAAAGAAGAAAAAGCAGAAGGAGAAGAATATGATAAACTTACATGAAGATCCTTTCCTTTCGCATCATGCCAAACAAAGAGCTCTACCGGCCCTGTCGAGTGCAGCGAGCAGTAAAGGAAATGAGTAAGAAGAAGGGGAAAGCTCAATTATCTGCTTGGAGTGTTTGAACGACTCACCAGAGCTTCCCTCTTGTCTCGCCGACATTTCAGCGGTCCTGCAAGCATAGAACGAAAGGGGGGTGAAGTCGCAAACCACTCGTACACATCAATCAAGCTTTTTGATGCCCTTATTCAGCTGAAGAACAGAGGTGCAAGCAGCTTCCTACATCTCGTGAGACATGGAAGCTCGACCGAGAGATTTGGGTAGGAAGAAGAGGTCGAGGGAGCTTTATGTGCGAGAGAACTTGACTGAGTGTGGCTCGCAAGGAAAAGGTCGAGAAGGCTGATGGCTGCTGGGAGGAGTCAAGCAGGTGGCCTGAAGGTGTTGGAGAGGCCTGGTGGCTTGCTGCAAAGGAACCAGAGGAGCCAGCAAGGCTGGCGGGCTGCTAGGAGGGAGGGCCAGAGGTAGGTAGGAGCTGGAAGGGTTGTTGATAGGCGGTCGAAGAGGAAGATAGCAACTGGAAGGAATCCTAAGGAAAGGAGGAGGGCAAGCAACAGTGGAAGACGGGCTGCGGTGACTGGGCAAGAGTAGGAAGGTGGTGGATGGGAGCAGGACGGTGGCTGGCAGCAATGGAAGAGGTGGTTGTGGTGGCTAGATTCTGAAATGACAACAGGGAAACGAATGTATGATAAGATAAATGTCTTGTCGGGGGGTCGAGCAATAGTTAGAGCACCACTTGAACCCTTGGAGACAGTCACCACCAAGGAC
>NEWO01000164.1:42525-136891 GCA_003013225.1 Phalaenopsis aphrodite | reverse complement strand
TATATATATATATATATATATATATATATATATATATATATATATATATATATATATATATATATATATATATATATATATGTAAAAATTTAATTGTTAGGGGTGTAAATGAGTTGAGCTTGAACAAGCGTATTATCTTAATGCTTGTTCGAGTTAAATTTCTCTTTTCTTTTTGGTCAGCTCAAAACAACTTATTTGTGTTCTGCTTAATTTATTCTTTTTTTTTATTTTTTTGGTAAAAGAATGGCATGATTTCTTCTTTTATAAAGTTTTTCTCATATTTTCGCTCTCGTCTTCCTCATGTGGTACAAAAATGTTAGATTATCATAACTCCTAAGAGATGATGCCACGGATCCACAAAACTTCTCGTTTGTTTTTTTTTCTTTTATTTTTTGGTAAATTTAACTTTTATCTTTAGGTTCATAATTCTATTTATTTAAATATCTAACATCTAAACTTATTTTTTTAATATTTATACACCCAAATTAGAATTTAAAAATAATAAAATTTAGCATGTTTAATGCATATAAAAGTTAATATAACTATTTAATTATCTCGAGCCAAAACGAGCTGAACACGAACAAACAAACATTTGTTCCTATCCGGGTCGTTTATAGATCGAGCTCAGAAAAAATTGTTCGTGTTATTTAATAAGTCGGCCACCTGTTGATAGACCTAACGATAGACTTATTACATTTTCGAATAAATTTATATTCTAACATGTGAAATTTTAGATTTTAAATTATATTACAAAAATCAAGAGAAAACTAGTTATAATATGTCAAGAAGTTAAAAAAGTTTAAAACAAAATCTCATATAACATGTGCATGTAAAAAAAGGTTAAAACAATTTTACGTAGAAATTTCATATTTAAATTTCTTACATACATAAAACTATATTCTTTAATTAGAGTAGAAGGATCTTAAGAAAAAAATTACACATTACTAATCTTATAAAATTATTAGCTTTATATATTTTGACTTCATATTTACTAAAATATACCTTATGCAATAATAATTATAAGTCTTAGTTTAATCATATGACCATGCATTAATTTATATGAATTCTTAACATAAATATTTGATTCTTTATCATGGTTGTAAAATAGTATGATAATTATGCTTCAAATGAGTACTAATAATAAAAAAATTAAATTCACTTTTCTTTAAAAAAAATATATATTTTATTTAAAAAATTATTGAAAAAAAAAGCCTATAAATGAAGAATCAGCATAAGAGATCATAAAGGTAATGTAATACATAAGTCATCTAGCTGCCTAATTTCTTCTCGATTGTCTTTGAGGCCTGTTTGAGAAAGCTTCGTCTTTCATGTAAGTCCTTTTAAAAGGAACTTTAACATGAATGGCATCATAAAATTCCAATTATTCAAATTGAGAATCTATTTAAATTAATCATTTTCTTATACCAAGATTGTCTTGTATTAGCACTTGTATCACTTTATGTTTTCCACCAAAGTAGTTAGGCATGAAATCTTTTGTAGCCCTTAGCTCACTACCATATTACAACATTAGCCCAACCTTCTTCCCCATCTCCCTTACTCTTCAAAAGCACTATTATTAGCAAACCTTGAACTAAAATAAAGATAGTGTAAATTTATTATATGCCATGTGAATAGTTTTATATAGAAGAACTTCACAACATAGAATTCCTTCCCATGTGCATTGATATGCTAAAACATTGGTGGGGCATGTAGGTTGCATGTGATAGGTGGTGAAGTCCAAATTTATTTGCCATTATTAATGGATAATGCTCATTTATATCTAATTTATTGTGATATTATCATTAATTAATTATTATTCATTTTAATAATAGTTTTTAATTCCTTTCCATGATAACTATTAGGCTAGCCCACCACTTCAACTACTAGTGGGTGAAGTGACAATATCATATAAGTGGTATAATGGTGGAGCTCTATATTTATTGCATGTGTTAGGTGAAGTTTAAACTCATTTATCATTTTTAGTAGATAATGCCCGATTATATCTAATTTATTATGATATTATCTTCAATTAATTGTGATTCAAGTTATTATATAATGACCGTTATATTACTCTTTATGATAATTATTGAGCTTGTCTACAACTTGTGTCACTAGTGGTTGAAGTTGTAACACCATAACAAGTGATACGTTGGTGGGGTCTCATGTCTTTTGTAAGTAATGGGTGAAGTTCAATTTATTTATCATTATTAGTAGATAACTGATCGCCATTTCAGTCACCGCCTCGATCGATGCGGTGTCGTCGTCACTCTTGTTGTTGTCATGTTGTTATCGTGGAGTCGTGGGTTTGTTTCATGTCTTATTGTCCCTCTCTTAAATAACATTCTCTCTCTAATCATGTAGATAACTTGAAGGGAGAGAAGATTGGAGGGTCAAAGCTTACAATAACAGGGACCAACAAAAGAAACAAGTGAGGAAGCTTTCGTGAAGTGGACTTCGCCTATATAACTCAGAGGTGTTGGTTCAATACACTATAGAGGCATAACAATGAAAAAGACATAATGAAAGTAAACCCCCAAACAGAGATTCAAGTTTTTATACTTGTTCTGGCGTTCGTTTCTTTCTATAAGGGCAAGCCACTATAATTAATTACAGTTTAAGCAATCCGGGAATTTCTTAAGCAAACTCCTGATTAAGGTTATCACTCGTCCTAAAAAAGCTCAAATGTCATTGTCTAGAAAAGGAAAATTTCAAGGTCCTATCCTAAGGGTAGTGGATTCCTAAATATTTCAAATTATCCTAGAGTTTTGTTTTATCGTTAATGGTTTAATTGAGGTGCATCATTTGCTCTGGGTTTTGAATGTGCATCCATGCAAAATAGAGTTAGCACATCTTAATAACATGAAAGGTAAATCCAGGGTGACATCAGTCTTTTGTCCTCAACAACCCTGCAAAACAGAGTTAGCATAAAATATGTTTTGGTTTATTTGGTTGGTTTTTATTTTTATTTTAGACAACCTGGTTAAGATGCCCATGCCTTTTTAACATCCTGGAGTTGTCGGGTTCCCTGATCTATTTAGGTGGTCAAACATTTTTGGACTGAAATATTCATGTCAACAATCATGACCCGGATGTCATGGGTTCAAGTTGTGTTGGGCGATCTCTGTTCATAAGGGTTTATTTAAGTTTTAATATCTTTTTTTCAGATTTTAGGGGTTGGAAATTTTAAGTTAGTTAAGACTTCTTAACTGATTTTTTTTTCTTTCATCTTGTATTTTATTTTTGTTGTTTAGAATGACCTGGTCAAGATCCCATAGTTCTGTCATTCTGAGGTGGAGTTTGCAGTCTGATTAATCACAAGTGGTTAGAAGATATTTTGTTAGCAATCATGGGTTACCTTCTCCAAAATACCTTCTCAACACAAGTTTATTTTTTGGGTTCAGGTTTAAGTTTTAATGTCTTTTAGGGTGAATTTTATGTCATTTCATTTAGGTTGATTTACTATCTTAGCCCAAATTTTCTCCGATTGAGGCTAAGTGTGTGTTTGTTCTCAAATGAGAAGTTAAACCCTCCTTAACCTCTAGTCACCTAGGTCTATGTTGATTTTAGATTAGTTCATGTTAGGTTGAACTGATTTATGATGAGTCTCTAGGTAATCCAAGTAAACCTGACTTAGTCCTGTTGTCCCACATGCTATTTTCAAACTTGTTTAAATCGATCAAATCATAATAATATTAACCCAAGTTGATTTAGTTCGATTGAGGTCAAACTAGTCTTACATAGTTTAGATTGGATTTAGGTAAGCCAAGTTAAACTAAGTTTTTAAGTCTAAGTTGGGTTAGACGTAAATCAATCCTCAATTAAACTAGGGTTGAGACTTAAGCTAAGCTTGAAATTGAGTTTCAATTTAGGTTAATCAAACTTTAGTCTGATTGTCCCAAAAAAAAGTTGTCATTGGGCTAGATTGAGTTAGGTCAAGTTGTTCCCGTGGGCTGAGTTGACTTTAGGTTGGCCCGAGTTAGGTCAGGCTGACTCAGAGATTTGGTTTCCCAGAGTTAAGCCGAGTTGGCTTGATGGTTTAATTGAATTGGGTTAACTTGAGCTAAGACAGGTTGACCCGGTGATTCAGTTGAATTAGGTTAATCTGGGTGAGATCAGGTTGACCTGGTTATTTAGTTGAATTGGGTTAACCCAAGTTTGGTCGGGTTGACCCAATGATTCAGTTCAATGGTTTTAACCTAAGTTTGGTCAGGTTAACTCGGTAATTCAGTTGAATTGGGTTAACCCGAGTCAGATCGGGTCAACCTGATGATTCAGGTTATACTTAGACTGATCCATGCTTAGATCTAGTGTAAGTTAGACCTAAGAATGACTCAAGGTGAGTTTAGGTCTAATTTGTATCAGGCCTAAAGAGATTTGTGTTTTGTCTTAGGTCTAGGTTAATTTAGACTTAAGTTGAACTAAGCCTCAGTTAGGTTAGACTTCGGCTAGATTTAGAGATATTTTAAGTTGAAATTAGGTCTAAGGTAAGTTAGGCCTAAATGTTAATGGGCTAGGTCTAATGTAAGTTAGACTTAAGAGGTTTGGGTTAGGTCTAATGTGGGTTAGACCTAAGAAATTGTTGATGTTTGAGTCTAATGTGAGTTAGACCCAAATGGGTTGGTTGATGTTTGGGTCTATTACGGGTTGGACCAAGAGGGTTGGTTTAAGTTTATGTCTAATATGGGTTAGACCTAAGGTTTGGATTACGTCTAATGTGGGTTAGAACAAAACGATGGATGATGTTTGGGCCTAATATGGGTTAGACCCAAGGTTTATGTTAGGTCTAATGTGGGTTAAAGCTAAAAGATGATTGATGTTTGGGTTTTATGTGGGTTAGACCCAAAGGGGTTATTGATGTTTGGGTTTAATGTGGGTAAGACCCAAGAGGGTTGGTTGATGTTTGGCTCATGGGTTAGAACCAAGGTTTGGGTTAGGTTTAATGAAGGTTAGACCTAAGAGATGGTTGATGTTTGGGTCTAATGCGGGTTAGACCCAAAAGGGTTGATTGATGTTTGGGTATAATATTGGTTAGACCCAAAATGGTTGGTTGTTGTTTGGCTCTAATGTACGTTAAGCCCTAGAGGGTCGGTGATGTTTGAAACTAATATGGGTTAGACCCAAGGTTTGGTTTAGGTTGAATGTGGGTTAGACCTAAAATATAGTTGATGTTTGGGTCTAATGTGGATTATACTCAAGGTTTAAGTTATGTCTAATGTGGGTTAGACCTAAAAGATGGTTGTTGTTTCGGTCTAATGTGGGTTAGACCCAAAACGGATGTTTGAGTCAAATATGGTTAGACCCAAAGGGGTTTGTTGATGCTTGAGTCTAATATGGGTTAGACCCAGGAGGGTTTGTTGATGTTTGGGTCTAATATTGGTTAGACCCAGGCCTAATATAGGTTAGACCCAAAAGGGTTGGTTATTTTTTGGGTCTAATATGGGTTAGACCCAAGGTTTGGGTTAGGTCTAATGTGGGTTAGACCTAGAAAACTTAACTAAGTCAGAGTTAGGTTAGACTTAGGGTTTAGGTTTAGGTCTAATGTAGATTATACCTAACAGGTTGGACAAAGTCAATGTTAAGTTAAACTAAGAGTTTAGGTTTAGGTCTGATGTAGGTTAGACCCGGACTAATTCTAAGTTAAGTTAGACTTAAGGTTTTGGTTTAGGTCTAATGTAGGTTAGACCTAAGGGATTGGACTAAGTCTAGGTTGGGTTAGAATTAAGGTTTAGGTTTAGGTGTAATGTAGGTTAGACCTAAAAGGTTTGGGATTAAATTAGACCTGATTAGAACTTAGACTTAAACCAAATTAGGTTGAGTCCAATTATGAACTAATTAGGCTAGGCTTGAGTTAGGTTAAGCCTAAACCAGGTTTAGGTTCAAATTGAGCTAACCCTAGGTCATTATAAGCAACCTCATGGTTAAAGGGGTTAATAATGTTGTTAAAACCCTAAAATAATGGTCCTAATGTTAGTTTAGTGATTTATATTAGGATTTCGGGACAATTTGGGCTAAAGTGTAAATTTTCAAATTTTATTTTTTTACCCATAAGTTTTTTATTTTCATTTTAAAATTTTTAAAGTTTAACATTTTAGGGATCAATTTTATCATCCTAAATTTTCTCGTTAATCTCCATTTTTACTTTTCATTTCTGATTTATTATTATTATTTTTTCAAAATAATTATAAAGTTGGTAGGAAATTAGTCATTCTGTTTTAGGGAAGGTCCCTAACACTAGAAAGATCAGAAAATGTTCCCAGTGGTAGAAGGAACAATTCATGATTATAGTTATATTGGATAGTCCATGGTTTATCAGCGAGAGACCAATCATCTTTAAGAAATGGACTCATAACTTCAAACCAATTAAATAGGACTTAATATATATATTCTAATTTAGGTAAAATTACCCCATCCATCTTCAAAAAGCAGTTGTGTTTCAAGGATTTTTGGAGGTGTACTCATCTAATCACCTTTGTCGATTCTGGCACCACTACCATTTCGTCAATGTTGAACGATTATTATTTTTTTTCAAAGATTTATTTTTTTTTATTAAATAAGGCAAGTATCGACGATGGTGTACTCATCTATGCCCCAGTTAAGATTTTTTTTTCAGATGAGCACACCTCCAATAAATCGACAATACAGAGTACACCTCTTGAATTCTCTAGCTCCAATTGAGGAGGTTGTTGAGGCGGTTCCAGAAGGAACTATAGCCCAATTGATCTTGTGTCGGATTCGTCGTGGATAAATCCCAAAGTAGAGTCTAGGATAAAACTTGAGGAAAAATCAAACTTGATCATATACAAATCTTCTTAAAATTTACAAATACCCAGGAAAGAGGAGGATTTGAACTAAGTCATGATGACTGAATCCCTCACTTTAATGATCTTTTCCCTAAGTCCTGGGAACACCTCAAAGTGATTGGATTAGTGTTATTAAAATGTTAGTAGTCTCAAAAGAATATTTAGATCTTTTACTTTTCCATTCAGCTAAACTAATAGAAGCTTAGCAAGTAATGGATCATAAATGATAAGATTCTTTATTCAGAAAAATTTAAAGTCAAAAGAAATTTCTTTATAATAAATAGAAGCTCTACCAAACACATTAATTCTCAGAAAAACAAAAAGTCTTAAAGGCTTTAGAACTAAAAAAAAACCCTGGCCAACACTCCTGAGAAGAAGCTTGAGATGAGTGGACAAATAAAAAATTTCAATATAAAAAATTTTCTAATTTCAAAATTCTCCTAATAAGATCCTTAGAATATTATGTTCGGAGAATTGTTAAGTGACATTGGGATGGTCAATAAATTAGTAATTGATGTAAGGAAGTCTCCAAACTAAAATTATTTTCTCAAGAACTGGATAAGAATGATGAGGCATATTTAGGCTAAGGGTGAAAGGAATTAAAGGAAAGGGACTAGGAATATAATGCTCAAGGAAAATCCCATTCAAACCTAAATTTTGGAAATCTTATGCTTACATGATATATCTGGTCATGAATCTAAGATGCCCCATGGGAACTCCTTATACCAAATTGATTTGGTATGCCGCGCCAAATCATTTTAAATAACGGCTTGGCTGAGGATATTAAAAAGATCTTGATAAGCCTCACAGAAAATCTTGTATTCCAAAAAAAAAATATGAATGGCATGAAAATCCCTCAGAGACTTCGTGGACATACGATACAACATCCACCCACCCACTTGTCTTACGCTCTACGCATTGACCTCCGGGTCTAGGCTGTCATTCCCTCGGAAGTCAACTTGCCTTCTTTGTGGGATATCACCCATGTGTTTTACGCTCCCCGCATAAACCTTAAGGCGCAGGCAGTCCTTCCTTCGGAAGTTGATTCACCTTCTTTATGGTATACAATTTATAAATTTCATGCTAAATGAGTTAAACTCCGAGTTTCGGAAGTCAAGTCGGTTTCTTTATGAGATACAACCCATACATTTCATGGTAAAGCATCGACCTTCAGATTCAGGTAGTCCTTTCATGGGAGATGCTTTGCCATCCTGGCAATTTACCAAAAGCGTATGTAAGGGAAGTCATATGCTTCTCTTAAAATTGATTTTTGGGATTTATCTAGGTAAGGTAGAATTCCTTAGGGCGACCCAGACATTACATTCCTAGTAATCGACATAATGGAAGCTATGTAGTTCTCTTATCATGCAATTTCAACCATCTGCTTTATAAAAGTTCCCATTCAAAAAAACAAATATAATAAAAGAATGCAGTGAATATTCTAAAAAGATTTACTTTAGTTTAATCTAAAGTCGAACATCATCATGGTTATAACACCTTGAATGTTTACCCCTACAGACTCAGATAATTTTCTTTGTTACCATGCTAAAAAGCATGTCGATCGGTTGAACCACTTTAATGATCTAACTGATCCATGTCCAATCGGGATACTTCAATGCCCGATTGATTTTTTGACATTTCAATGTCGACAATGTTTAATAATGTTTGACCTATGCGAAAGAAGCTTGATACTTCTTTCAAATGTAATTTTTTTGTCATTATCCGAGCAAGGTGTAAGTTCTTCGAGTGTCCTATACCCATTATAACCAATGACTAATGAAGAGAAAATCCATAGAGCCCTCTTAAAACACATCTCATTCGGCCACAAACTTCGTGCAACTCCGAATGAATAAATACCTATTCAAAATAAAGAATGTAGTGATTATCCTTGAAGGATATGCTTTGTTTTAGTCCAAAGTTAAGAAAAAAAATCATCAATGTGGTTGGATCACCTTGAATATCCATCCATCTTGATTGATTTGGTAAATTTTAATTGCCTTGTCAGCAACAAATTGTATCAGTTAGACCATCTAAATCATCTAACCGATCTATGTTTAAATCAGAATATCTTAATACCTGATTCCCCCTTCAATACTTCAAGTCCACTATGCCAATTCTGATTCATAGTTGATATATATATATATATATATATATTAGGGAAAATGTTGCAACTCATTCAAAACAGGATCTTGGTTGTCATCTGGGCAAGGTGTGATTTTCTTCGGGTTGATCTTGGTTGTCATCTGGGTAAGGTGTAATTTTCTTCGGGTGTCCTGATACAACTAACGTTCAACATAAAAGAAGCCATGTACTTCTCCCAAAATAAAGCTTCTTTTCGGTTGCAATTGATGCAAAAACAACAATGCCTACTCACTATTAATAAATGTGGTGTATATTCTAAAATGATATACCCGAATTTAGCTAAAAGATAAAAAATCTTTGTTTTTATATTATTTCGTGTGTCTAACTTCTGTGATATGGCTATTGATCGGACAAATGTCAAATATCACTTGCCTTTGTGAAAATTATATTGTATCATATCAAGCATTTCGCTTATCTCGTCAATTCATGCATGATCAGGATACAAATCTCCTACTATATTCAAAATATAGTAAGGACACAAACATCTCATGACTATGCTATAGGAGGTTAGATCACCTAATTAACTCAAACGACTTTCATTAACTTGTCAAAATACATGTCGATCGGTTGAAGGGATCTAACCAATCAATGTATAATCAAAACATTTCAAAACTCGATTTCCTTAAGACATTTCAAATTGACCATATTTAATCATGGTCAACATATGCAAAAGAAGCTTTGCCCTTCTTATAATGTAATGTTTATTCTTTATTTAGGGAAAGTGTAATTCCTACGAGTGGCTTATACCTAGTATCATCAAAGATCAACAAAAAAAAGGCCAAAGAGCCCTCTTTAAAATGCATGTCGTTCGCTCAAGCTTCGTGTGGGCTCGAACCATGAATGCAGAAGACACCTTTAAAATGGATATATATATATATATATATATATATATATATATATATATATATATATATATATATATATATATATATATATATATATATATATATATATATATATATATATATATGTGTGTGTGTGTGTGTGTGTGTGTGAGCTTCACATTAAGACTAAACATCTTAGGCTAGTGCACCTCTTTTAGCCAATTTTCTCAGTATCCTAAAGAAAAAAGTTAGATTTGATTGATATCCATCATGTCTGAGGAAGGTCATACACTTCCTATAAAATACAATTCTGTCATGCAAATTCTGATTTAACACAACTCATATCAAATCAAATTTAAAAATAGGAGTAAAACCACCTTACATGTGGAAAGGTTTCTGATTCCTAAGCTAGCTCTCAAACACGCATGAGTCCTTTGACATTCATGCTTCATCTAGTCGCTATATCTTTTAGGTTTGACATACGGCCCAGAGACCTTCCTTCCTCATGTAACAAACTTATCAAACCATATTTGGAAACGGGGGTAAAACAACCTTAAATGGAGTAAGTTTCCCGACTCTTCAACAAATGTCGTATTGGTTGTGATGCCCTTTTATAGGATAAAGGTTTTCCTTCCAACCTCAATCGACTCATTTTCCTCTTTAGGATTGAATGTGAGACCACCTTAGAAAGTGTATGGCTCTCCCACCTAAGGTAACGATTTAAAGCAAATCAAATCAAAATCAAAATTTTAGGATTGGGAGTAACCCCCTAAATGGGATTAAGGTACCCTTTCATTAAATAATTCCTAGGATTGGGAGTAATCCCCCCAAATAGGATTAAGGCACTCTTTCCTCAAAATAATTTCAAGGTTTGGAAATAAGCCCCCTAAAATGGGATTATGGCATCCTTTCCTCCTAAGATTGGGAGTAAGCCACCTTAAATAGGAGCAAGGCACCCTTTCTTAAAAAAATTATGGGATTGGAATTAAGCCCCCAAAAATGGGATTAAGGCATCTTTTCCTCTTAAGATTGTGAGTAAGCCACCTTAAATAGGAGCAAGGTACCCTTTCTTAAAACAATGCCAGGATTGGAAGTAAGCCCCCTAAATGGGACTAAGACATCCTTTCCTCCTAAAACCGGGAGTAAGCCACCTTAAATAGGAGCAACATGCCCTTTCTTCAAGTTAATCCAAGTATAATAATGAAATCCCCCTAAATAAGGAAAGGTTTCCAATTCATGGATTAGCGCTCGAGTTGTATGTGAGCTCTTTGGTGTTCCACATTGGCCTGCATAATAGATGAATCGAATCGCACGAGATTATCGAGCATTCTCAATTGACCACCCTATCAAATCATTGGTCAGTTATGGCTTATGTCAGGCTACTTCAGGCTTAAATAGCCACCTGACTAAACTATGGGTGCTTCACTTCACGGGAACCACAATCAACTCTCGATCTGTTTCTTATGAGGAAGCATAACAGATGACTTTGATCACACGAGATGATCGAGCCTTCTTTGATCTAATTATAATGTTTACATCTTATGTTGGAAATAAGGCCTCCTTAAATAGAACAAAGACATCCCTCCCTAATGTGGCAAGCATGTTAGATCAAATTGAAGTATGGAAGTATGCCTCCTAAATGGGACAAAGGCATCATTTTCTCTGAATATTGGAAGTAAGCCACCATAAATAGGAGAAAATCACCCTTTCTTAAAACAAATTCAGGATTGGAAGTAAGCAACCCTCAATATGGAGTAAGGCATTCTTTCCTCAAAATGGTTTCTAGGATAGGAAGTAAGCCACCTTAAATAAGAGTAAATCATCCTCCCTTAGAATCAATTCAAATTACCTCAGTCACATCATGACCAACAATTCTAGCTTGACCGAGTTCTTTTATCTATCCTTGTGAAGCCACTTTGGTTGCCAAGAAGGGTTTTAGGATGCTTCCAACAAGTGCATCGTGTCTTATTAGCACAACACACCTATTGAGGGTCATTTGTTTGCATCATTTTTTTATGTCATATGTGTTGAATATCAACTTGAGAAATGTGGAATCTTATTTGATAGATGTGTTGATTTTTGTAGTCCCAAACATCCATTGAGAATCTCTAGTATATGTTCTTAGCACGAAACTCTGGTCGTTGTTAACTTAGCCTTACCCAAGAAATCTAGTCGTTTGTTGGCATAAGAAATAATAAAACACACATTTGTTGATAATATGATGTTTCTAGGTCATTCCCCACCCATTTGGAGAATTACGTAGCCAAGGGAAACCATAAAAATCTCCCACATACCTTTTGAATATAATAGGGTACAAGCTGTAACACCTGAGCCATGGTTCGGGACGCATGTTGGCACTTAAATCCATAAATTAAACCTTTAGAATGATCATTTTTAAGTTATGGGATTGTAATTTAGAGATATGTGGCTTTCTGTAGCATTCAGGTCAGTGAAAACCTTCCCACAAACATCCAGGCGCAAAATTGAGTTTCGAACCATTCAAATCGTACTCAGCCCAATGTGGCTTTCATTTGGCACATTGTACCCCTGGTGTCCAATAAGATTTGGGTAAGCTTAAATGTATTCCTACATAGCTTCTGGGGGCCTAGAACTCATAAAATTCTCCCATGTGCATGTTTGGGAAAACCAGGGTTTACGGCGTCACACCTATACAACAATTTAGGGTGTATATTGGCATTAAGTTCTTTGATAAAATATCCAAAAAAGAATATTCATTTTTGAATTTATGGGACCATATTTCAAAGATACATAGTATCACATAGCTTACAAATCATAAAAAAAAACCTTCCCTAACACTTTTCTAGGCAAATCGGGGCTCATTGGGCCAACTTGGCGCCCTTACATTGGATCTGGGCGCCCCAGCGCTGGACCCTAGTGCCCCACCGCTAGGTTCTAGGGCCTAGGCATCTAAAGCTGCCTCAGGATACAAAATTGAAAGGATGGAAAACCGGCGCCCTAGCGCTAGGCCCCAACTCCAGTTTCCAGTGCCTTGGCATCCGAAACAACAAAAAAATGATCTAAAACCAAAGAGGGAAAAGAGTAGGCATCAGGTGTCCAGTGCATAGTTTCCAGGACCCAATGCATAGTCGCAAGAACCCAGTGCCTAGGCGCCACGAAGCTACGAGATTTTGATTTTTGGGATTATTTTGACCATTTGGGCCCTTCAAGAGCTAAATTTGTGCTTGATAAAGGGGAAACATGTGTTATGAAAAGTACAACCACTTGCTAAAATTATGAGTCGACCAAATGCTTTGTGGGTAAGACTTGGGTCAAAGAGCTTGGACTCTTAAAAAAAGGTGTTTTGCTCCATTCCTCTTACATCCAACAATCCATTTGAATTGGAGGAGTGGTCTCATTTGCAAGGGGCTAGGAAAAGAGTGAAGAGAAGAGTTCTTATAGTGGAGAGTTTTAGAGGGAAGGTCTTCATCTTCATCCCTTCTTCTTCTTCTTCCTCAAAATTTTGTCTAGATTTTCTTCTTTTCTTTTTTACACCAATCTTTAAAGAAGAGTGTAAGGGAAGTTTTGAAGGAGCTTGTTCAAGTAAAAGCTTCTTCTCTTTGTGAAAAAAAGAGAACCTCATCCTGTTTGGAGGAAAAAAAAGGGCTTCAAATTTTCTTTGGAAGAGGAGAGCTTCATCCAAATAAGGTAGGAGCATAGAGCAAGCAAAGAGAACGCGTCTGCAACTTCCACGAAGATGAAAATTTGAAAAATACTCACATTTGTTTGTTTCAAGAGCCCCTTAGGTTAGATGTTAGAGATCAAAGGAACTAGTTTTTATGCTAGAGGAAAAAGCCCTTAGGTCAAGGGCGTTTTGTTAAATCCTACAAATTTTTTAGAGATTTTCCCAACCCTAGCATTAGATCCAAAAATCCCAAAAAGATGTACTAATCTCACTATTTGTCTTGGTGGCTTCATTTGGATGGACAATTGAAGCCAACCTAATGAGAGGATGAAGACATTCCTTAGGTCCTCGTTCTCTTGGTCACAGAGAGTTCTCCTTACGAGAAACCCTCGACATTATGTTGGGCAAACGAAGGTGGGCTCTTGTTGATGTTTTCATTCATTTTTCTCCCTTTTATTTTTGAAGGAGTTTCTAACTTGTCGATCATCATATACTTACATTCTCCATATAAATCTCTCTTTTAGTTCATATGAATGAACCAGAGAAGAGAGGAACTGAAAAAGATGGACATACAATGAATATGATAGAAAAGAGAAAAAAAACAAAACATGGAGAGCCTACATGCAATAAACCTCGCAAGGATATGTCAAGTATGCCCGCCCAAACAAGACCGGGCAAAGGCAACTTCAACCAATATCTGCAAAAGAATACTTACGTAGGTTATCCACAACCAAAGAGTCAGGTGTGGGTGTCTGTTGTGGGGTCAAGAGCGCTCCTAATTGGATGTATCCAACTTGGTTAATTACATTTTGGGGGATACCCAAGAAAACACTTGTTTAAAGGGGTTTCACTTTTATTATTATAGACCTAGGAAAATAGGTCAACAAAGGAAGGTTATTTCGTGTGGGGATGCATGTATGGTTCAAAGCTCTTGCTAATCCATTGGGCAGGGAGTGAGTCTCTCATATTTCAAATGGGTAGTGGCTCATCAGCATAAGAGGCCTGTGGAATAACCTAGATCATTTTGACAGGGATATCCCAGCACTTCAAAGTACGTCCGGGCCATATGCACAGAGAACAAATCGTCGTATCCAAATGGCGGCAGCTCATAAGTATCAATCCATCAAGATGATATTAACAAAGTCAAATGAGTGGCAAGGATTAAAAGGGCTCAATAAGAGAAAGGGTAGAGTCATTCTAAAAAGGTAGAGGTAGTTGTGTTAGGGTACCATGGACTTATCATCCCTGACCATGAAGGTAGTCGACTCAACAAGTCCAAAGATTCATGGTCAGCAATCCATGAAATGCGTCATCCACAGGGGACTTCGGTAGCCTTAAAGTTAGAGGAATGAAACTCTATCCTATAACTCTAAGTTAGAGCTCCAAGGGGTGAGACTTATATCTGTCGAGGTGGTGAGGATACCTCAAAAAAGAAAAAAAAAGAATGAGGTTTAGATATAAATCTAGAAAAGCTCCAAACAAAAGAAATTACACTCCGTCTGGATTAGGGAGCATTCTGACACCCTAGACGCACTAGACAACCACCTATACATAAAAATGTATGTTGGGCTAGTTTAATTTAAGAAGCACTGAAGCTCCTCATCGGGACATGCAAATATGATGTAAATATCTAGAGCAGTCCTTAATTATTGTGGATGCCCTATTATATCGTCGACGGCGAGCTCCAGGCGACCGCTGCAGCTAAAGGTGACAAGCGGCATTGAAGAGCCATCAGGAGGCGAAACTCGATGTTTTAGGTGTTTTAAAAACAGACAAAAACATATATTTTTTTTCAATTTTGATTATTTTAAAACCAAAAGTATTCCTTCAAAAAATTTAAAAAAAACATAGATAAAACCAAAAAAACAAATAAGCAAACACTATTTTTTTTTATCTCTTTCCAATTTTTTTGTTTCCAAAAACAAAAATTGATCTCATACAACCCTTTAATTTTTACATACATACCACCTGACATATCCACTAAAAGTTATATTTAACCTTTTATAAGTTAGAATAATAATTTTTTTTAAATGTTATAAGAAGACTTTGGGTGGTGCAAATGTAAAAGTTAAAGTTTAGGTGATGAAATGTAACAACAATAAAATCAAGCTGTATGTATGTAAAATCCCCATCTTTCGTAGCCGTTATGGCATTTCTTCCAAAGATTAACCATTTTCAATAATACGTTAAATATATTTTGTTTTCCATAGTAATTTGCCAGACATACTGATATTAATTCCATGCTTTATACATGAAGTCACCATGTACAATTTTAAAATAGAAATCGCATAAAACAATCCATTCTAAACACAGGTAGACAAAACAATAGAAAGGTTTGCCGATTATGAAATACATCTTTTCATGCATAAGGACGTATATGTAAAGCATGATGCATGTAAATCTTCCTTATGTGTGAATAGCTTTTTGTATAGATTTTGAGAAGACAAGCAGGTTTAGGGGTACAGTTATGGCACACAAATTCTTGCCCATGACACTTTAAGAAAGCAGTACCCTAAAACAAATGAGGGGCATTTACATTCATGACGCAATTCTTATGTTTTTTTTTTCTTATCTCACAGCTAACACTCAATCTTTAATATCAAAAAAGAAAAAAAAATTATTGTCATTTTTTTAAAAGTTAAATACACCATTTCATGCATAGGTTTGAAGCACCAAAGTGCTATGTAAACAAGTTTAGGGGTGAGATATGTAAATATATAAGAAATGTGTGCTACTTATGTATCTTAAAATATAATAATAATAATAATAAATAAAGCCTAGACTGAGTTTCACTCTTGGTGGGGAGAAATATTTGCGTACGTACGACGTACGTAGAGCTGCGTACGTCGTGAGGTTAAAGGGAGGGAATTGGAGGGTTATATCAGAGTTATACCTCTTGTAACGTCTCTGTAACATTCCTGTAACTTACAAATATATGAAAATAGAAGCGCAAAACTTACAAGTTACAAGTAGGTTACAGGGTATATAACGCAAATATAACCGTCGATACCATTCATGTAACCTACCAACGTACGCAGCTCTACGTACGTTAGACGTACGCAAATATTTCTCCTTGGTGGGTGAGGGAATGGGTCCTGGGAGTTTGAATAATGAGCTAATTGAGTTTAAAAAAGAAGTCCGTAGGATGTGTCAATCTAATTTAAATCATGAAGCTTTTTGTTTTGTTTTGTTTTGTTTTTTTTTTTTTTTTTGAAAATGTAAATCATGCCTCATTTGACTGTAATGAGATGTACAACTCCATGCGTGAAAAAAAAAAAGAAGAAAAAAGGGCTTCCTTAGATTGCCTTTAGTTCAAAATCATGTACAAGTTGGGGGATTCAAACACTTGTAGACAGCTGAAGCTGGCATTTTGTAAGTGGGGATGCTTTCAGGATCCACCAGTCGAACCTCCCCAGGCTTAAAAAATAGTTCCCAGTGCCTGCATGCAAAATAGAAGAACTAAATCACCGAAAGCAACGACAGACTTAATGCATAAAAACTAGCCAGGCTAGAAAATTCACAATAGGCTTGGAATTAGAGAATTTCAACCAAACATCTTGAATTATATTTTTTTCTGGCAACGATCTCGGGTTAGTATATTGTGTGGGGTGATCGAGAGAAGGGTTAGGTAAGTCTTAGGAAGAGAAAGAAGCGTAAAAAGCATGGGGTTAGATGGCAAGATAAAATGTGAAAATTGCGAGTTGGTTGCGAGACTGGTGGCGTAGAAAGTCTTCGGATGTTCGAGAGAAATCATTATCTCGATCCTGTTAAGCAACAGACACCGTCTCAAAGAATGATCTAATGATACAACAATACAGCAAGAAAGAACAAGAAAAAAAAATTATCAAAAACCAGGAATTAACAACATATTTATGTCTCTAAGTAAAATTAACCCTAATAATAATCTAAATAAGATAAATAGGACTGTTGGGGGACCGACCAGCCCATGGGGCCTAGAATAGCTTGAGGCGATCCCTCTTGGACCCATTCACATGTCTCAAGATCTCCTAGGAGAGGGATCAGAAGCAGGAGCTGGAACGGGCGCGAAAGGGAAGTCCATATCATTCTCCTCGGGTACCAGAGGGATAATCTTCTACACTCGAATCTCCAAGGTCCTCATAATATGACAACATATCAATAACATTGAAATTAGCAAAGATATTATAATCTCTGCACAAGTTAATCTTGTATACATTATCATTAATCTTCTTAACAATCCTAAATTAATCGCCGACTTTAGGCTTTAGTTTTCTAAAAGACCCTACAAAAACTTCTCCTTCATTATCCAAATCAACACTAAGTTACATTCCTTAAAATCCATAACCTTTCAAAACTTATTAGCCCATTTTTGATACTTGATATTATGTTTGGCAGTTTCACTCATCATTTGCTCATGTAGGGTTTTAATTTCCTTAGATTGCCTTTAGTTCAAATTTGGTACTCTACTTACCTCATAAGATAATTGAAAAAATGACTCAAAAATTTCACATTCCTATTGAAAGTGATGGTCTGGTGTATGCAGTGAAGACGGGCTATCTCCCTCAAATATAAATATGCAATATGTGAAGCATTTATCATCTTATGGCATTGTACGAAACATGTCATATTGGAAAAATGATCTACTACCATAACTGAATCCTTACTCCATTGAGTCCAAGGAAGGCCCACAACCAACTATATGCTCAGATTGATCCATGGTGACTGATACAGCCGTATTCTGTTCTCGAATCCTGGCCAAGTGACAAATTTTGCACTGGCAAATATGCCTCAAAATCTCGTACCAATTTAGGCCAGAAGTATTTTTCACTAAAAAATAGGCTTTTCGCTACCAAAATGTTTGGTAATCTCTCCATTGTAACACTTTTGGAAAATTTTCTTTCTAAGCGAACTCCTAAAAAAGCAAAGTCTGTTCAAGTAAAACAAGTAAACATTTGCTCATAATAAGTATTCTAATAACAAACCCAAATCTCCACATCTGTGGCAAATAAAATTTTCAACACTTCAAAGCCCATAACCTTCAAGTGCATAGTGGTGATCAACAAGGGGCGGCGGCTTGAGGCATTAGCTACCTTATTTTGGCTCCCTACTTTGTGCTTGAGCACAAAGTTGGTTTGTGTCTACTGGAAACAAGGTCGGAGGGGGTTGCAGAAGAATAAATATATTGTCGGGGTCGAACCATAGCCATAACACCACCCAGACTCTTTGAGACTGTCACCACTTCAGATGAGTTACAACTGAAACATCTTCTCGTCGTTAGGTACAGCCCTTGGAGGGGAAGAACGTCTCAAAAGCGGCATATGAAATCAACAATCATCAAAAACCTCCACACCCTAGGCAAACAAAGCATAATATAAAGGATCCTAGCACAAAAAATTAGAAAGGAATTTGAAATTGAGATAGAAGTGAAAAATGATAGAAAAGGTAAGCAATGAATAGGGAGGAAGTGGAATTGGAAAGAAATAGAAATAGGAAAGGGAATAGAAAAGGCAAGCAATATAATAGGAACAAATTGAAATTGGATAGAAATAAAAAAGGGGATGAAATAGAAAAGGAGAGGGAGAGGGAGGGAGAGGGAGAGGGAGAGGGAGAGGGTGAGAAGGGTTAGCCCATGGTATTGCAGTAACTACAATACCGCATCCACGGCACTATGGCATCTACAGTACCCATGTCGGTGACATGCATCAATTTTCACATTATCTATGTTTTCTTGCTAGTAATTTCTTCTTTTAATTTCATGATTTTACGTTTTTGGAATGTTGGAATTGTATTTTGCAAGTTACAAGAGGATTGACACATAAATAGGAGCAAAGCGGAGACATTTGAAATAAATCAGCCCTGCGTAACCATGCCAAGTTCTGACATGCCCGCGCCACCTGTGCGGCGCCAGATTGCAAGCATAGTCACGCCGTGTTCGCATAATCGCGTGATGCTCCAACCTTTTGGCATAACCACACCATCATTCTGGCGTGGTCACGCCCTCTCTATCATAGTCCACGCCTTTGGAGTTTAGGCATAGTCACACCGCCGTATTTGCTTCAATTTGAAAGTTTTTATGTGTGGAATTATGACAATTTTTTAAAGGAATTCAAACACAAGCTTTAAAAAGGATATTAAATAAGAATTAAGATAGGTTTTTTTTAGAGAAATCCAGGTGGAGGCTACGGTTTGAGAGAGTTCTTCTCTTCTCTTGTTTTGGTTTGTTTTCTGTGAGAGGTGTTTGAGAGAATTGATTTATGCTGCTTTTGTAAGAGAGGATTGACAAAAAGCTGTAACTTTATTTTTATTTGATAAAGATATTTCTTGCAGGTTTGATTTCCATGAAATTTTCTTTGTTTTTCTCTCAAAATATAAGCAACTAAATTAATTTTCATGTCTCTGTGATTTGTAGATGGTTCTTTTAGCTTGATTTTCATTATGAATTTATCATAATACGTTTTTTTGCGCTTGTGATTGTTTAACGTTGTTGGTCAACATTCTTTCTTTTACTCCTAATCTTGCATATTAGAGCATTAAAATCAATCGTGATCTACAATTTTAATAGAAATGTAGTGGAATGATTAGGTTAACAACAATAACCAATTAAAATATGAATGTTTTATGTCAGACCTTGCAACTAGTAACGGGTATGTAAAAATTATTGGGGACACCAAAAAGATAAGTAAAAGTCATCTTTGTGGAATTTCAATTCTTCTTTTGAACTAGACATAGGCTTGAGAAGAAAATATCATCTTTAGTTGACAGCAACCACAGAGGAGAAAATGCACAAAAACTAAAGCCAGATGCCACACCTAAATCATAGAAGCACAATCATCAACAATCTTGAAGAAACATCAAAGTACTTTGACCCGTGTTTTTCTCTACTTTTATTTTCCACAAACTCTAGTAGATTTAGGATTTCTCTTTTATGTTTTCTAAATCACGCCGAACTAGGTTGGAATAGTAGTAAACTGTAGCATCGCCTTTTCAAATTTGTTTCTCAAGGCACGTTCTTATGGGAACGATATGTGGTACTCTAGCAAACCGCTTATTACTTTGACACGTATACTTGTGTGAAATAGTCGCCCGCTTCGCGGTGATTTTGTGGTCATCAAGTTTTTTGCATCATTGTTGTGGGAGCTATGTTAAGAAAAGTTAAAAAATTATGAGAATTGTAGTTCAACAACTATAAATCTAGGTTCGGCAATTTCTTTGTTTCTTTTTCTGCAAATTTTTTTTGCGTCCCGTCTTTTTTTTTTTAATTGTTTGTGCGCTTATATTGTCTGTTGTTTTTCTTGCCGGTGATAAAAATAAAAGGCTGAATAAAATATTGAAAAGCTGAAAAAGCCAAAAAAATTTATTAATTGTTATTTCATTTATTTTCTTCTGTTTGAGTCATTGCAAGTTGTGTATGAAAGTGTTGAACAAATTCTTGTATGTGCTGCTTGGAGTCAATTGTTGTGGTTGTCTTTTTGTGTTTAGGTTCTTAGGATCACTTGTGTGTGAGTTTCACATTCACCTGTCCTCTAGTGTATGTGTAGGGGTGCACGCACTGACTTAGCACCTATCGACCCTGAAATAAAGCGTACCTTTAGACATCGTAGGAAAGCACTCACTAAACTTGAAACACTTGTAGAAATGGCTTGCCATCTGGACCCAACCATGAGACCCATTAGGAACTTTGCCAACCTCACTGCTGAGAAGATTCACATGAGTATCAATCACCCTGTGGTAGAAATCAATACCTTTAAATTAAGACTTGTCATTATCCAAATGGTTCAGCAAAACCAGTTTGTGGGGGCACGACAGACCCAAATCAGCACTTAGAAAACCTCCTAGAATTGTGCACCACATTCAAGTACAACGGTGTCCCCAACAACACCGTTAGACTAAGGTTTTTTCCCTTCTCCCTGAGGGATAGAGCCAATGTGTGGTTAACTCTTTGGCCCAAAGATCCATTATTTCTTGGAACGACTTTGCTCAAAAATTCCTAACCAATTATTTCCCTCCTAAAACTGTCAAACTTAGAAATGACATCACATCTTTCACACATTAAGGGAGAGACAATCTACGAGGCCTGGGAGAGATTTAAAGAGTTGCTTAGAAAGCATCCCCATCATATCTTACCCAACTGGCTCATTATCCAAACCATCTATAAAAGGCTTATAGGTTCCCTTAGGTCGCTTAATGCTGCTACAAAAGGATCACTAATGCTCAAAACATATGAGGAGGCTTATGACTTGATTGAAGAGATGGCCACCAATAGTTTCCAATGGCTTGCTGAGAGGGTGCAACCCAAAAAGGTAGCGAGTGTGCATGAATCTGGTGTCATGTCTATCCTAACAGCTCCAGTAGCCGCCATATCTAAGAAATTGGATGATCTCACCATGGATTGAGTGCAACGAACACCCCAGATCGAGGAGTTTAGTGATGAAACCTTGATGGATCCTACAACCTCAGCCCTAAAAGCCCTGAAATCCATAGGAAACCATGACCAGTCTCACAACTCATACTCAAATGCCTACAATTCGGGATGAAAACAACACCTCAACCGTAAATGGAACAACAATAATCAAGTCAATCAAGGGGTAGGAACACACAACCAAGTTGCCCAAGGATAAAAACCAAACCAATCCCCCGAATTTAACCAACATCAGAACCAAAAGCTAGCCACTTTCGAGGAGTTAGTGAGTTGCATTTGATAACACAAAGTCATGGGTTAACAATTAAGAAAACTGAGTGGCAATTGGGACAATTAGTGAACTTTTTCAACCATAGGAACCTAAGGCACTCCCTAGTAATACTAAAGTGAACCCCAACGAAAAAGGAAAGAAGCAGGTTCAGGCAGTTAGGCTAACAAGTGAGGAGTTGGATGAAACTCAAAGAGTTGTGAAACCCCATAAATATGGAATCTAATCTTGAAAACAAGGAAGAAAGATCTGCCAAGGAGATAGAAAAGCTTGCATCCTCCAAAAAGAAAGAACATGAGAGACTTTAAACCTCATTCCCTCAGGAGATTTCAAAAAAAAAAAAACTGGATCAATAATGTTCAAGGTTTCTATAGGTCTTTAAGAAGTTAATTATAAGCATTCCTTTTGCTGAGGCACTGGAGCAAACGTCTAATTATGTCAAATTTATGAAGTATGTACCGACTAGAAAAAAAATTAGATAATAGAGAAACAGTGGCACTAACAGAAGAGTGTAGCGCAATCTTGCAAAATAACTTGTCAGAAAAGATGAAGAACCCTGATAGTTTCCCTATCTGTTGCTCCATAGGAGCGAAATTTGTTGGAAGGGCCCTTTGTGACTTAGGAGAAATCGTTAACATGATGCTACTGTCAATTTTCAAAAGACTTGAATTAGGAGAAGTTGTACCCATAACCTTCCCCATGGCTATCATTGAGGATGTGTTAATTAAAATAGGAAGCTTCATATTCCCAATTGACTCTATAGGCTTGGATACTGCGGAGAACAAGGAGATGCCCCTAATCCTAGAAAGACCCTTTTTAGCAACTGGTACGGCTGTGATCAATGTATAACAAGTGAAATTAACCATGAGGATGAATGATGATGAGAATACTTTTAATATCACGAAATCTATGAGATTTCCCTAAGATCCAAGTGACAATAATTTTTTTGGGATTTACTTAGTGGATAGAGTAGTGACTAGCCAATTTACTAAAACTATGGAACTTAACCCACTAGAGCAAGAGGTGTTTGAGGATGTTAAGTGAGAAATCTAGTGTTGAATATGCTTTGCTCGTAGAGGGCAACTCTATGAGATTTAGAAAGAGGTTTGAACCCTTAGACTTAACCTTGCACACCAAGCCCCTAGTACCATCCATAGAGGTACCACAAGACCTGGAATTGAAAGCCTTGCCCACTCACTTGAAGTATGTCTATTTAGGAGACCTTCGACCTGACCAATCATCATAGCTGCTGTTGAGTGTGGAGCAAGAGAATAAGTTCATGAGGGTGCTTAGAGCATATAGGAGGGCATTTGGGTGGAGCATAACTAACATTAAAGAAATAAGCCCATTCTTGTGCATGCACAAAATTCTGATGGAGGAGGGACACATGCCTAAAGCTGACCCACAAAGAAGATTGAACCTTATCCTTGAGGAGGTAATGAGGAAGGAAATCCTGAAGTGGCTAGACGCATGCATTATCTACCCCATCTTAGATAGTGCTTGAGTCAATCTGATCCACTGTGTACGAAAGAAAGGGGGGTCACAGTTGTTGACAACAAGAAGAATGAGTTGATTACCATGAGGATAGTTATGGGATGGAGGACTTGTATTGATTTTATGATTGATTTTATGAAGTTGAATGCCATCACTAGAAAATACCTTTTTCCCCTACTATTTCTGGACCAGATGTTGCATAGCTTAGCAGGGCACCCCTTTTATTGCTTCCTAACAAGATATTCATGATACAATCAAATCCCTATGGCCATTGAGGTTAAAGACAAGACCACCTTCACTAGCCCCTACGGAATTTTTGCCTTTAGAATGATGTCATTTAGACTATGCAATGCGTTAACCACTTTTCAGCCCTACATGATGTCCATCTTTTTTGAGATAGAGACGGGCATTGAGTTTTTCATGAATACTTCTTCTAAAGGTGCGCGAAAACACTTTTCAACCAATTTTCTGTGCTTTGCACTTCATTTGATTCTTACCTAAACAAAATTGCAAAAGTTTTGCAAAGGTGTGAGAAAATAAATTCGGTGTTAAATTGAAAAAAATGTCAATTCATGGTGACTGAAGGGATAGTCCTAAGATGCAAGATTTCTGAGAGGAATGGACGTTGAAGCTACAAAGATTGAGGTGAATGAAAAATTCACACCACCCATTACTGTAAAAAAGCTAGAATTTTTCTAAGGTACGATTCTATTGACAATACATTAAATACTTCTCTAAAATTAGAAAGCCTTTATGCCACTTGTTAGAAAAGAACGTGCCCTTTCACTTTGATGAGGCTTGCCTAGTTGCTTTTGAACCCTTAAAGCTAAATTAGTCACTACACCTGTGATGATTGCGTCTGATTGGGATTTTTCTTTTAAGTTGATATGTGATGTTAGTGATTATGTAGTAAGAGCAATTCTAGGCTAACGACGAGACAAGATTTTCCATGACATTTATTATGCCAGTAAAACACTCAATGAAGCTCAAATGAATTACACCACCACTAAGAAGGAACTCCTGGTCATAGTGTTTGTACTTAATAAGTTTAGATCATACCTGCTATGGACCCTTGTCATTGTTCACACCGACCATGCTGCTATCAGATATCATGTAGCCAAGAAGGAATACAAACTCAGCTTGGTCTGATGGGTCATTCTGATGCAAGAATTTGATTTACAATTTATTAATAGGAAAGGTACGAAGAATCAAGTAGTTGACCATCTGTCCAAAATCGAAAAGGAAAAATCTGATGAGTGACTTCTTGACATCAATAAGAATTTTCTTGACAAGCAACTTCTCACCATTTCTAAGAAGATTACTTTGTGGTATGTTGATATTGTGAATTACATTGTTAGCGGGATTTTTCCCTACGGCCTAACTTACCACCAGAAGAAGAAATCCTTCTTTGATGCAAAATTCTACTATTGCGATAAACCCTATCGGTTTAGGAGGTGTAAGGATCAAATTCTCAGGAGATGTGTCTTTGGAAGAGGTCACCGATCTCATTAAGTGTCTGTCATGATTCGGAATATGTGGTGCAATTTGGTATATTTAACACTGCTGCCAAACTTTTCAATCTGAATTTTATTAGTCTACCATCTTTAAGGATGTTAATCAATATGTGATAACTTGTGATAAATGTCAGAGGGTGGGAAATAAATCTAAAAAAGATGAGATGCTCCTCAATGGTACCTTGGAAGTTGAAATATTTGATTTTTTAGGAATATACTTTAGACTTTTCCACCTTCAACTGAAAATCTCTATATTTTGTTAGCAGTAGATTATTTCTCTATGTGGGTTAAGGTTATGGTTCTACCCAAATGTGATGCTCAGAAGTTCTAAAATTTTTTAAGTTCATTTTTACCCAATTTGAAACACCTATGTTGATTATGTGTGAAAGAGTAGTCATTTTTGCAATAAAAAGATGGAACCATTAGTTTTCAACATATGAATAACTCACAAAATTGCTAATGCTTACCATCCCCAAGTGAGTGGATTAGCTAAAGTTTCCAGTCGAGAGATTAAGAGGCTCTTAAAAAAAACGGTTAATTGATGCGCCCTTGGTGTTTGCTATTTTTGTACGTATTTTATGTCAATTTAAATCTCTAGTAACAATGTCAAAAACTTGACCAGTCCCAAACTTACACAATAATTTAGCTTTCAAAAATATGACCAAAATTTTGTCCAAATTTATATTAAGTATTTAATGTGCAAAATCGAAATTTTATATAAAATAGTTCACGCAAGTGCACGTATCGTTTCAGGTAATATAAGGCTTTCTTTAAAAATCTCAATATAAATCCCACAGAGAAGCACAGTAAAAAATCCCTTAAGCTAATTCTAGTCTACTACTTTCAAGTCTAAGTTTAGAAGAAGAAAATTCTGATGATAATAACATAAATCACAAGATTCAAACTATATAAATAAAAGTAAAAAGAAATTAAAATGGGTTTAATAAATGCTAACATAAATATAACTAGAAGAACTAAGTTTACTAAACTAATTTCTAAACTTCAAAGTTAAATTTACTAAGACTACACAAAGTTTTGTGAAGAAGTGTTTAAATTTAAGAAAGCAACCTTCCACTTTACAATGAGTATATGGATTGTGAAGAAATTAAGATCATTTAAGAATATATATATATATATATATATATATATATATATATATATATATATATTGTGTCAAATAGGAACAATCATATTTTTTACCATCTTTCAAGTGTATAAAAAACATTGATTAATTCAGAGTTTGATTCCTAATTTCGTGGATAGGTTGGGAGAATACCGGCTCTCACTCCAGAGCCTCATTTCTCCCTGGTCTGAGGGCTAACAATTTCACATTAGTTTCCAATCAATTCACCAAATTGGAGATTTTAATCTGTCACCTTAAAATTTTAAATTATGCATCCCACAAAGTATATTTTCCTATTTATTTGCATTCAACCTCATGGATAAAATCTTCACTCATAAATTGAATGTGACTCTCACCATGTTGTCGAAATCATAGTCTTTTTGGATTTTATGTTTCTCGAGAAATTTTAACATTTCAATTGACCAAATTGAAAAGTAAATGAAGATCAGAGTTCGAATCATCATAATTTATTGACATTAAAAACCTTTCATAACAAAATTAATTATTCACAAAACCAAATCTCACTGTAGGGAGAAAGATGAAGAAGACTACTCAGAATTCATGAAAATAATACGATAAAACACAAATTTCATATATAAAATTGGACCAAATTGGTGATTTTAATTTGTCGCGTTAAAATTTTCAATTCTGAATCCAACAAAGTATATTTCCCTATTTATTTGCATTCAACCTCATAGATAACATACTCACCAATTGAATTGAATGTGACTCTCACTATATTATAGAAATCAATAGTTCTTTCGGATCTTAGGTTTCTCAACAATTTTTAATCTTTAAATTGGTCAAATTAAAAAGTGAATGAATATTAGAGTTCGAATCATAACAATTTATTGACATTAAAATCCTTCCATAACAAAATTAATTGTTCACAAAACCAAATCTCATTATAGGGAGAAGGATAAAGAAGACTACTCAGAATTCATGAGAAGGATATGATAAAGCATGGATTTTATATATAAAAATAAGTTTACAAAACAAAGAAAGAAAAAAACACAACTTATCTCACACTCATTCTCAAGCAAATTCCTAGAGGTTCCCTTTATGCGCTTTCTCTCTTTACAATCACACTCAATTCTCTCCTATAAATATAATGAGAAATGATCTCTCACATTCTCTCTCCTCTTACAACCCAAGAAGAAAATCTTCTTTTCTCCAAAGCCTTCCTCTTACTCTCACGCCACACTCATGCTTTAAACTCCTCTCCTTTTTCAAAAAGAATTTAAAATTCCCTCTCAAATTCTCCCTAAAAGTCACATATTTAGAATCCCAAAAGACATGTTCACTCATTCAAGAGACATATCCCTTCATTAAAGAGCTTTCAAAGTATCTAGATGCATTGAATCACTCAATGGGACGTTTGAATCATTAGAGTCTTCAAATCAGCTCAAAATTCGTCTCGAAACACCTTAGTCCGTCTTATATAGTCTATGGCGCCACAGGCGCCAGTTCTCTGGATTTTGGCGCCTCAGGCGCCACCATGAAGCAGCTCCATCATTTTGCTCCCTTTGGCTCCATTTCACCCCGTTTCAGTTATGTTTCGCTCCTAACAGATATACCTACAAAATATATATGAAAACAACATTTCTTTAAAGTGTAATTTCATTCAAAAACATATGAGAAATGTAAAGTAGATTAAGCATGAAAAGACATCGAAATGTGCAAAGCCAGAATTTTCTTTCTTGCTTGTTTTTACTCCAAATTACACCATTTTTGCTACATTTTCTCCAAAAATCTATTTTTATACCCGAAACCAAAAATATGCAATAGTTTCCTTTAAAGTGTAATATCATAAAAAATCATTAAAATTGAGTATAAAATATATATGAAAAAGTAGGTAATTTTTAGGCATGTCATTAATCCAAGTTGAAAAGATTGGTCCCTTAGGTTTGATGATGCAATATGGCTTATAGAACAGCTTTCAAAACTCTCATAGGAATGTCACCATATAAACCGATTTTTTGGGAGGGCTATCACTTGCCAATAGATTCGGAATATAAAGCTTACTAGGCAATCAAGGAATGCAACTACAATTTGAAAGATGTTGTAGCTGAACGAATTGGAAGAGATTAGATTAGAAGCCTATGAAAATGCTAGAATTTATTAAGAAAAGATGAAAAAGTACCATAATCAGAAGCAACTAGGGAAATTAAAATTTATCTCAGAAAAGAGGTTTTGTTATACACTTCAAGATTGAAATTATTTTCAGGAAAGTTGAAGTCCATGTGGCCAAGATCGTTCCTACAGTAAAGGTGTGCCCATTTGAATCTATAGACATTCAGGATAGTAAGACTGGCAATATTTTCAATGCTAATGGGCAAAAATTAAAACTTTGTCTAGGAGGAGATTGTAATGGTCCTATTGCAGTCCTAAGATTAAAATCATCCTAAATAGTAGAACCAACATCATCGGACTGAGGATGTTAAACTAAGCACTATCTTAGGAGGCAACCCAAGTATTATTTGTTCTTTGGAGTTTATTTCTGTTATTTTGCTTTAAAATTTTGCTTTGAATTTCATTTTGATGTATGTTTGCTTTTTGAAATCCACTCTGAATATTTTTTTGGCCATAGGATCGTATTTACGAGGCTACGAGGTAAAACGTTGTGTCAAACGGAGTCTGGGGAGAAAAACTGAGGCCCACACTTGGTCAACTCTCGGCATAGCTAGACCTGGATCAGAGGTCACCACACCGCCCAAACAGAGACGTTGGCATAATTACGCCGCAATTGTGGCATTGTCACGTCGTGTCTTCACCCGCGACACATACTTCTCTTGGTGTGACCACGCCACAATAGAACGTGGCCACGCCAATGTCGTCTGTGCGAAGCGTTTTAACAAGCGCAACCACGCCACCCATCGAGCGTGGCCACGCCGGTTGACCCCACTTAAAAAGCGTTGACACGCAACATTTACGGACCATCAATCTCCCGATTTCCTCCCTCAGCTCTTCATCTTCCTCATTTTTCTGCTGCAGTACCTTCCCTAAGCTTTCTAGGGTCAACAAATTTTCGCCGACACTTCGTCAGAGTTCATAGGGATGTGTAGATTAGGGTATAAGAGAGTAGATCCATGTGTCCTTAGCCTTCAGTAAGCTTTTCTCTTTCTGTTTTTCACGACCTTGCTTGAGAAAATTTGTTTTGATAGATCTTTGCTTCTTTCATCACCTTCCTTCACCGTCCTCATTGAAGCTTTCCTCTTGTCTAGATCTTATTTGTTATGGCAGCTAAAATGCATGGACGAGGTAGTTCCTCATCCTACGACAAAAGGTCTTTTGTGAGCTCCGCCGCTCAACAAAGGTTTTTGAGTTTTGTGAGGAAGAAAAAGCTCATTCTCGAACGAGTTTTTTTTATTTTCGGGAAGGGACACAGAGGTAGAGATTGTGTGTAAGGGGTGGGAAAGCTTCACATACCTTTCTGAGCTTGTCGTTGTTGCTCTTATTCTCAAATTCTATGCTAACGCAAAAGAATCCATATACAGGAGAGTTTTTTGTGCGGGGGAAATCATGAGTTTGATCTTCCCGATATTCTGAATTGTGGGTATTCCTATCTCACTTCCTCGGATTACTAAGAAGTGATTAGTTTCTTCAAGACCTCCACATGTGCTTGGAGAACTCATCCTAGAGATGACAGGGAAGTTCTGATAAATTTCCCTTTGACTCACTTGACTAGGAATGCCTGAGCATGGCATTATTTCATAGTTGCTAAGATGCTCCGCACCACTTGCCTGACTGACGTGAGAAAGGAGTGCGAAGTTCTAAATTTTTGTATTCAGAAAGGCATTTCTGTGGATGTCTGATGTCGATCCATAAGTCTATTGGGTATATAGTGAGTAGTCAGTTAACTGTGGGTTAGGCCACCCTAACTTGATTACTGCCCTGTGTGCGAGAGAGGGAGTGTTTGGGGGAGATGACGAGGAGCATCTAAAGCCAAATGGTATTCTATTCAACATGTGCTAAAAAATGTGTTGAAGGCTTGAAGAAGAAGCGTGAGGTTAAGTATTTTCATATCTAAAAATTTTGGTATTCTAGTCATCCTTATGCCAAATGGTTTACCTATATTTTTATCAAGATGTTACGAAATTTATAAATGCATCAAAGATGAAGGGAAAACTTTTGTTGTAATAAGAATTAAGTGCTTAATTATTTTGGTGGGTAAAGGAGATCATAGTCTTACCAATTTAGATAATAGAAAGTTCTCATGTTTGAGCAGGAGATAAATCGCGGTAAGTATAAGATGGTATTGTTTAATGAAATATTGACGTGAATGTGGAAATCAAACAACTTCAATAAATTTTACCCTTTTTCTCTATTAATAGACTAAAATTTGCATAAAAGAAATGTAATTTATTTCTTTGAAAATCTAAGCTAAGTATAAGATAACTTGGGGGCAAGTAAAGAAAGTTTGGGGGGATTGACATGCATAAATTTTTTGCATTTTCTATGCTTTAATTCTGGCAATTTCTTCCTTTAATTTCATAATTTTACACTTTTGGAAGGTTGGAGTTGTGTTTTTCAGATTACATAAGCATTAACATGTAAATCGGAGCAAACTAAGAATTTTGGAACAAATCAACCCAATGTAAACATGCCAAGTTCAGCGTGGCCACACCACCTGTGTGACGTAGTCATGCCAAATTCCACGCATAGTCTCACGGTAACCGCAGGATCGTGCGACGCTCCAACCTCTCAGCGTAGCCACAACATCTTTCGGGTAAGGTCACACCCTCTCTATCACAGCCTGTGCCTTTGGATTCTAAGCGTAGTCACGACATCGTATCCATTTCAATTGGGAAGCTTTTATGTGCGGGATTCTGACGATTTTTTTAAGGAATTCAAACTCAGGCTTGAAAAAAGACATTAAGGAAGAATTAAGGGAGTTTTTTTTAGAGAATTTCAAGAGGAGGCTAGGATTTGAGAGAGTTCTTCTCTTCTCACGTTTTTGGCATGTTTACTGTGAGAAGTGTTTGAAAGAATTGATTTATGCTACTTTTGTAAGGGAAGATTGACAAAGGGCTGTAAGTTTATTTTTATTTGATAAAGATGTTTCTTGCAGGTTTGATTTCCATTGAATTTTTTTTTTCTCTTAAAATACGAGCAGCTAAATTAATTTTCGTGTCTCTGTGATTTGTGGATGGCTTTTCTACTTTGATTTTTGTTGTCGATTTCTCATACATTTTTTTCGCGCTTTTGATTGTTTAATATCGTTGGTTAACCTTCTGGCCATCGTTTACTCCTAACCTGGCCAGTTAGAGTGTTAAAATCAATCGTGATCTACAACTTCGGTTGAAAGTTAGCAAAATGATTAGATTAACCGCAAGATCCAACTATAACAAGAAAATTTTATTTTGGATCATAAAACTAGTAATGGGGATATGAAAACTATTGGGAACACCATAAAGATAAGCGAAAGTTATCTTTGTGGAAGTCCAATTTTTCTTTTGACCTGGGCATGCTTAAGAAGAAAATATCATCCCCGATTGGCAACAACCACGTAGGAGAAATTGTACGAAAAATAAAGCCATGTGTTTTCCTGAAGTCACACCTGAATCATAGATGTACGATCCTCAATAATCTTGAAGAAATACCAAAGTACCATGACCATTGCTTTCCTCTGCTTTTGTTTTCTGCAAACTCTGGTAGATTTAGGATTTCTCTTTTCTGTTCGTTGAATCACGCCGAACTAGGTTGGAATAATTAGAAAACTGTAGCTTCACCTTTTCAAATTTGTTTCTTAACACACTTTCTTATGGGAAAGATATGTGATACTCTTGCAAACTGCTTATTACATTAACACATATACTTGTGTGAAGTGACTGCCCGCTTTGAGGTGATTTTGAGGCCATCAACCGGCAAGCTACAATGTCAATCACTCTGGGTTAAGGGAGCTTTGAACTCATTCCTCAAAGCTTTTAGAATAGAAAAATTTTGGAGGGAGCGGCTTAGGTAGGGGCGGATGCTAGAGAACCCTATGATAGAACTAGGGTTGGGCTAGCTCTGATACCAATTGATACCGGAATTAACTCAAATCACAATAAAAATACAAATATTATTGTTGAAATTCAAATAAGTTACGACGACGACTCCTCAACATAAACAATACAGACATGCAAACGGAAAGAACAACGCGATGTTGTGAAAACTAAAAAAAGAAGTAACACAAATCACATAAACGACCCTCCCTCTCTAGGAAGAGCAGCAGTTCTGACAAGACCAGAAGAGATTGGCAATAGTGCTGGAAGATGAAGGCTAGCAAGTGGTGGAGGTGACAGAAATGTTGGACAGCGATGAAAAGATGGTTGGAGGTCTGGTCAGCAAAAGGGAAGAGGGAAGAGTTGGGAGGCCTGTGTGGTGGCTGAAAGGAGACTAGAGAGGGGTTGCGGTGGCCCTGAACAGTAGTAGATAAGTGGTGGTTGGCTAGGTGGTGGCAGGGACAAGTGTCCAAAGTCTGGATGAGTTGAGCGTGGACTAGATAGCCACAAGAACTAGTGTCGGTAGGCTAGGCAGCAACAGAAACGGACCGTGGAGGAGCTGCCGACAGTAAGAAATAACTTGGAAGGGCTTAGCGGCAGCAGGAAAGATCACGGTGGCTTAGATTGCGGTGGGAAGATGGCTGGAAGATGGATTGAAGTTGTTGGAAGGGGGTCAGAAGCATGGACGACAGCAGAGAAGATAGTTTGCACTTGCTGGAAGCAGAGTGATGGCTACGAAAGAATAAATATCTCGTCGGTGTTGAGCTACAGTCGTAACACCACCCAGACCCTTAGAAACGGTCACCACGTCGAACGAGTTAGAGCAGAAGCACCTTCTCGTTGTTAAGTACAATCCCTAGAGAGAATGAACGCCTGAAAGGCAGCACTGAAGCTATTAATTATCAAAGACCTACACACCCAAAGCAAACATAATATAATATAAAGGATCCTAGCACAAATAAATTGAAAGGAATTTGAAATTGGGATAAAAGTGGAAGGTGGTAAAAATTGTAGGCAATGAATATGGAGGAATTGAAATTGGAAAGAAATTGAAATAGGAAAGGGAATAAAAAATGCAAGAAATAGAATATGAAGGAATTGGAATTGGAATTGGAATTGGATAGAAACAGGAAAGGAGATGGAATAAGAAAGAAAGTGGGACAGAGGGTTAGTCCGCAGTACGGTAACACCTACAATACCGCGGGTCGGTAAGCTCTCACCTTAATCTCCTGGGATTGAGGGAGTTTCGACCTCATTCATTAAAGCTTATAGGACAGAAAAATTTTGGTGGTGGTGGCTTGGGTAGGGGCGGATACTAGGAAGTCCTAGGATAAGAATAAGGTTGGGCTAGCTGTAATATCAAGTGATGTCGGAGTTAACCCAAACCAAAATGAAAATATAAATATATTATTGAAATTCAAATAGGTTATAATGACAACTCCTCCACATGAATAATACAAACATGCAATCAGAAAGGACAACGACGACGTTGAGAAAAATAAGAAAGGAAGTAACACAAGACACATAAATGACTCTCTCTCTCTCTAGGGGAAAGCGGAAATTTTGGAAGGACCGGAGAGAGCAGTAGTTTTGGCAGGACCAAAGAGAGCAGCGGCAGTGTTGGAAGATGACGACCAAAAAGTGGTGGTGGTGTCGGAAATGGTGGACAGCGACAAGAGGAGGGCTGGAGGTCTAGTCAGCAATAAGGGCTAGGAAGCCAGTGTGATGGCTGGAAGGGGACTGGAGAGGGGTGCAGCGGCCTTGAACAGCAGCAAGCAGGTGGTGGTAAGCTGGACACAGCAAAAACAAGTGTCCAGAGGCTAGACAACAGCTGGATTGGGTGAGGATGGGCTGGACAGACGCATAAAAAGGTGTCAGGGAGCTGGGAAACAGCAGGAACGGACCATAGAGTGGCTGGCGGTAGCAAGAACTCACCTGAAAAGGCTTGGCGGCAGCAGGAAAGAACCCAAAGAGCTGGACGAAGGCGAAAAGATGGCTGGATGGTGGCTTGCAAATGCTGAAAGGGGGTTGAAGGCATGGACGACAACAAAGAAGATGGTTTGCGGTTGCTGGAAGCAGGACCGAGGGGCTGCAGAAGGATAAATTTCTAGTCGGGGTTGAGCTACAATTAGAACACCACCTGGACCCTTGGAGAAGCTCAGCACCTCAAACAAATTACAGTCGCAGCACCTTCTCATCATCGCCTACAACCCTAAGAGGCTAAGAACATCTCAAAGGCAGCAACTGAAATCATCAATCATCAAAAACCTCCAAACCCTAACCAAACATAACATAATATAAAGGATCCTAGCACAAAGAAATAGCAAGGAATTTGAAATTGGGATACAAGCGGAGAGTGCTAGAAAAAAGGTAGGCAATAAATAGGTAGGAATTGAAATTAGAAAGAAAGGGAATTAGGAAAGAGGATAGTAAATGCAAGCAATAAAATAGGAAGGAATTGGAATTAGATAAACAATACGAGAGGAGAGGGGGAGTGAAGGACTGACCTGCGGTGTTGTAGCAGTTATAGTTCCACGAGTCGTAAGCCCTCGCACCATAAAATTAAATCTCTTAAAACTTAAAGCAAACTCTTCCACCCAACGCAATAGTTTGTCAAGGCTAACAAATTTTTAATTGATTCAACTCACAAAAGAGATAATATCACATCAGTGTACAATTATATTCATACCCAGAGTAATTTCACGCAAGAATGAGGTTTGAGTCCTCTATCAGCTTGGTTTAACCTAAAGGCTTCACAAAATAGCAGTTACGACAAGAGTCATCTGATAGAGTGGTTGTCGTCAAATGACACTATTATATCACGGTTACAGCCGCAATCAGTATATTCTCCAACATTTTTGTGTCTTCCGTGTTGTGAATTATAAGGGTGCATCTAATTGATACAAAACCTTATGTTAGCTAAGATCAACTTAAATTTATTTCCTTAGACAAACATTCACTTCAGATCAATATGGGTCTCTTGGACGACATAACACATAATTGCTAACAAAATCTTTTAGTCATGGTTGGGTTGACTGCCTCCTCTGACTAAGTAGATCAAAAACTACGATGACCCGCGACGATAGAACTATATCAGTTTCGTAATCATTTCCTCTGTCATATGCTTTAAGTTCCAAGTGATACAGTTTAAAATGCATTTCTGTTTCTACTATTTGTTAATTATTAAAAGCTTAATAACTAGCCTTAATCTAAAGCGCTTTCCAGTTATCAGGATGGATAATTAAACATAGGAGTTTGCACCGTCGGAAAATCTCGAACCCCAAATAAAAAGTCCTCACAAAATAAGGGTGAAACCTCCGAGTAATGTCCTATCTATAATCCAATTTATTTTCTGAGAATTTGACCCTCAAATTTCTCTCAACACATCTACAACAAAATAAAAGAGTCCCAAGGTGCCAACAATTTTAAAGCCCACAATATGCCTCATAAATAAATATCTCTAATTTAGATTGTCAAGTTTAAGGAATTTCTCATGGATAGTGTAAGAGAAGGTAATAACGTTGCATCACACTTTTCATATTTGAATTATTTTAAAATATTGATGTTGTGATAAGAAAATAAATGTAAAATAATTATAAGCAATCATTTGCTTATAGTAAATAATAATTATTTATTAATGAGAGAAAGATGTATTTAAATATTTAGAATTCATTTAACTTTCATATTACATGTGTATTTTATGTGATTTTGACTTATAGGGGTTAATGAAGCCAGTATTGATTTAGTGGGTAGAAACTTAAATTAGAATTCTAGACATGAGAAGAGTAATTATATTTATAAACTTGAGTATTATATCCTGCTTTTAAACATAATACATTAACCAATATGTTTTTTACTCTTTTTTTTAATTTAAATTATTCACATGTATAACTATTGTTTATTTGTTTTATACAACAACAACAAGATGCCTCTTTTTTCTCCATTGCGTCCTATTGAGTGTCATACTTTCATTTAATTCTAATAAATTAAGATCATTTTTATATCATATATCTAAGTCATTCTAGGTCTAACTTTGCTTTTCTTAATATAAGTCAAATCTAAAACATCCACTCTCCTAACTGGATCATCATATGGTCGACGTTTAATGTGACCAAAACATCTAAGACGACTCTCTCTAATTTTGTCTACCACTGGAGCTACACCAACACTATCACGGACATATTCATTTCGCAATTTGTCTCTAAGTGTAAAGCCACTCATCCACCTAAGATACTCATACCGACAATGCTTAACTTAGTTTTATGCTTCACTCTTAAAGACCAACATTCTGCGTCATTGAGCATTGTAGAACTCACCACAATCTTATAAAATTTTTCTTTCAGCCTAAGTGATACTTTTTTATCACACAAAAAGCCTGAAGCATTCCTCCACTTCAACCAACAAACTTAAATTCTACTAATAAAATCCCCATCTAAATCACCAATCGCTTTGAACAATAGACGCGAGATATCTAAAACGTTCACATCTTTTAATAATTTGATCACCCATAGTTACAACTCTGTCACTAGAGCTACAACTACTAAATTACATTCCATGTAATCAGTTTTAGTTCTACTCATACGAAGGCCTTTCGACTCCAAGGCAGACCTCCAAAATTCATGTTTTTCCTGAGCTCTTTCTCTAGTCTAATCCACAAGAAGCATATCATCAGGGAAAAGCATACATCAAAGTACATCTTCCTGTAAATGTCCAATGAGAGCATCCAAAACTAAAGTAAAAAAGTTATGGGATTAAAGTCGATCCCTGATGTAATCCAACTGAACTAGGAAAATATTTGGACAATCCTCCTGCTGTTCTAACAAAAGTAACAGCTCTAGCATACATATCTTCAATGAATTGAATATAAGTCGTATCAACACCTTTCTTAACCTAGAACTAATCAAAGGATATCTCTTGAAACCTTATCGTAAGCTTTTTCTAAATTAAAAAAATATATATGTAGATCATCTTTATTCTCTTTGTACTTCTCCCATCAAACCTCTCAATAAATGTATAGCTTCCATAGTAGACATGCCTGTCATGAATCCAAAATGATTAAGAGAAATCGTTGTAATACGTCTTAACCTGTGTTCAATTACTCTCTCCCATAATTTTAAAGTATGACACATCAACTTAATACCTCAATAATTTGCACGCTCTTGTGTACCCCCTTTATTCTTAAAAATGGGGACCAAAATATTTTTCCTCCACTCCTGAGGCATCTTTTTAGTTTTTAAAATAATATTAAAGAGTTGAGTAAGCCAAAAAAACTCCCAAATTTTCTAAATATTTCCACACTTCAATTCGGGAATCATCGAGACCTACAAATTTTCCATCATTGGTTCTTTTTAAGAACTCATCAACTTTTTTTTACTAATGCGACGATAAAAATGAAATATTTTATTATTATTAATGATATTATGATCATTAATATCAATTGTATTTTCAAAAACTCCATGGAAAAGTTTATCAAAATAACTCACTTATGTTGAACATCTTTTTCCAAGAAAAAAACTTTTTGATCTTTATCTTTAATACACTTGAGTTAAATCTTTACTTTTCTTTTATCTTTGTTTGACAAGTTTATACATATATGTTTGACCCACTTTAATATATAATCTATTATAAATATTAATAAAATTAGAATTTTTAGCATCACGGATTGCTCACTTAAACTCTACGGGTCATTTTATATTTTAACCAGTTCTCTGAGCTTTTACATTTAAACAATTTTTTATAAAATAAGTTCTTATATTTTATCTTTTCTTGTAAACTATTATTCCACCACCAACTATTTTTATTTACAAAAATTTTTCTTTTTATTCTACAGATACATCTTTTCTCACTTGTTTAATAGTGTTTGATACTTTATCCCATATAGGATTTGCTTCTTCATGAACATTCAAAATCTTGAAATCTTAAAGTTTACTCAAAAATACTTTTATTTGTCTTTTATGTGTCTTCATCTAATTCTATGAAAAAGTTTGCTAGTATTCTCTATTTTACAACTATTCATCTTAAAATCTAGAACTAATAATTGATGTCGAGTGCTTAAATTCACACTTGAAATAACCTTACAATCTTTACATTCTCAACGATCTCTTCTTCTCGCAATAAAATAATCAATTTGTGTTTTATTAGATGCAGTTCATCTCCTTTTTTGAATAACGTATTATCAATAATAAAATCATATGCTAAAGTAAAATCTAATATGGTTCTACCTTCTTCATTAATCAATACAAAACCATAGCTACCATAAATATTTCTAAAATCTTCTACGACTCTACCAATATGTCCATTTAAAGATCCTCCAATAAAAATACTTTCTTCAAGAAATATCATTTGTATTAGTTCTTCCAAGTCATTCCATAATTTTTCTTTTCTTTAAAACTTACATCTAAACCTACTTGAGGAGCATAAGCACTTCGAATATTAAAAATGTTAGTATCGACAAAAATCTTAAGAGCTATAATTTTATCTCCAATTCTATTAATTTCTACAGCATTATCTTTCAACCACTTATATATATAATTATACTTACACCATTTCTAGTGCGACTCTTACCTAAATACCAAAATTTAAAACCTAAGCTATTAATTTTCCTAATCTTTTCTTCAACCTATTTAGTTTCTTGAATACATAAGATATATTTCTCTGAATCTTAATATCAACTAATTTCATTAATTTATCTGTGAGATTACCTATATTCCAAGACCATATCTTAATATTAGTTTCATATACTAACTTCTTTACCCATATCCATATGTAATATGGGAACCCTTATTTGACACTACACCCGAGCGCCGGTGTAGCAACCCTTGCGCACTTTTCGATGTATTAAGGTCATACGGTCTGTTGCTCTCAGGGGATGCCCAAGCATCTACACAATGATCAAAAAAATTCATGTTATATTTTTTTGATAAATTTTACGCTGACTGTCAATTATCTAACGCAACATCCACTTTTCACATCTGGGGATTGGACCCGACAATGGCAGCGTTTGTTTATTTGTTCTATGTTGCAACTAATTTGTCATATTATTAAAACTAAAACACGTGTGACAATATTACCTTAAAAATATTTATACAGTACTTTCCCTTAAAAGTGAATAGATTATCACAACATGATAATTAGATTATATTAGATTATCACAATATGACATTTTGTTCCGTACAAATTGGCATATAGTTACTGATAGAAAAGTATACACCTTTTCATAAATGCAGTTTATGAATAATAAAAATGAAAATGTTGTATATAAGTATACTTGCATGTGCATGTTAACGAATGAAGTTCGTATTTCTATTATACTAATTATGGATGATAATGTACCTGCAAGCATTGATAGTTTTTTTCCCATCTCAGACCCATGCCCCGCTATCCCAACCGGAGATCTATCGGCTAGAGGTGAATTTGAGCATTTTCATTGTAAAATATAGTGGAATTATTCTACACCCCACTGTCGATGAGGTACATATCAGCCAAACGTGAGTTAGTTTATGTTTCGATGTTTCTCTTGCACGAACAACTACTTTGAAGAAAGTAAAAAAATATGAGTAAGTTATGATAAGTTTACTGGACACAAATGAAAAACTAAATCTCATTATTGTACAACCATTCATCATTTTAAAACATTAACAATCTCTACAATCATATAATGTCATTTATATATCCAGCATATGATACAATTTCTTTCATAGTTTAAATTAGTAACACGCATGCATAATGTTTATTTTCCTTAAATTATTGTGATTTGGAACTATTATTATCTCACTGCACTATTTTGATAGCTCAATAGATTGTTATTTAAATAATTCAGATTTAAATGAGTGAATGAAGAGAGGCGACGTACCATAGACAGGGCTATACAAGAGCAACATATTTTATCTTACCTTTGGCTTAAATTTTCATAGGTTTATTGCTCTTTCATTATTTTCTGATTTAGCTAAATTTTTAGAAAAAAAAATTAGTGATTATAGTTGTGATCTAATCATAGTCCGACCATTTGTTCTAACCTTGAAAATTCTTTAGCCCTTAGTTTAGGTCTTGACACAAACTTCATTTTATAAAACATGCTTTCCGTTTAAAGGAAATGAAATGAGCTCTTGGATATATTCATGTAAATATGAGCTTCAAAAAGTTATACTCCAGACCTGAAGTGCCTGGTTTAGAGTTTGCAAAACATAGGACAATAAAATATTTTGAAATCATTTCAAGAGATAAAGCTAAACGAGAGAATTCTGAATACTAACTATAAATCATTCTATTATGAACTTACTGTCATGATATGTGTGAGAATCTTGGTATATACCGATATTCCTGTGCTGCACCCATCATGCTTGCAAAATGTAAGTTATTAACCACTTTGATAAATACAAAAGTAAGCCAAAGCAAACTGGTATGCATACTTGAATTAGGTGATTAATCAAACTTCAGAACAACAGCACGCAACCAATATGATGCCAAACTACCGAAAATAGCTAGAAAAGCTTAAGAGTGGTTATAATACCTGCGAAGGTCAATTCCTGTTAATCCAGCTTGCAAGATTGATAAATTATCTGAATCTGGAGATACGATAACAATGGTTTCTTCAGAATATTGAGTTTCTAAAATGGACATGAGTTGCGTAATTCGAACAAAGACATCTGAAACACTTTCATTTGGCGTTCCATCCCTAATGGGAGGTGGTTTATTTTTTGTTGAAATTCCATCGGAAGCATACAGCTGGAAGTTCATTATAAACATAAGGGCGTGCTTCAAGTTCTAATCAATAAATAAATAGCAGGTAAATTGCCATGAATGATAAAAGGAAGGAAAGGAACAGAATTCAGGAAATTTCTGTGATGTTATGAATCTATAATCATAATATTTGTCAACAGCAGAAACAATTGCCTCATAAAAACTAATTGATCTTATACCTCATAACAAATGTTCGGCTCAAATTAAATGTGTCCACCAGCGGCGACTGCAGATAACTTTTTAACTATCAACAACACATCTGAATATTCCAGGCAAACGTCATGGAGGAAAACAAGCAATAAAACAAATAAAATTCACTAGAGCTTGGCAAAATCAATTAATTTGTTATAAAGCATGGACTCAAAAATAGAAATTAGCGGGGTAAATGAATTAAACTCATACAGGTTTATCTTTTCTAAGGGCTTGAATGAAACATGATGTTTACATCCATGTCTGATAATGATAAGAGACGCAATAGCTGTTTCATTTACTGAAGATTCATTTCTTGATGGAAAAAAATATTACAGGATTATTTAAAGTTCATAAGATTAAGTTATTTGATTAGTCTAGACAATTAACAAACAATTCTCTAACTGTCACGTGGAATATTTCCCACTGTTCAGAAGTAACAGCATTCTTAAATCTACACCATTAGCTGCTTTGGCGAGGCACACCACTGCAACTATATATGCAGCCTAATATTGAAACTGATACGAGAGACTGAATAAAATTTACTCGTGTACGAAGACTTAGGATCTGGTTGGGATCATTTTCTATACTTTATTTTTTTGTTTTTTTTATTTAGTTTGTTTTGGTTTTTTTTTTTTTTCTATTTTTAAAAAACACAGTTGGTACTGTTATGATTTCTCCATATTTAAAAATAGAAAATACTTACATATTTTTTGTTTAATATATATATTCAAATATGTAAGCATAAAAACCATTTACATACAAATCACCTAATTCTTATGTATCTACATATATGTCAAACTCAGCCACGAAAGTATGACCACACTTGAAACAATTACATAGATAGCACTTGAAACTTGGCTACGTACAAAAACAGCACGCATTTGAAACAATTACATAAATAGCACTTGGAAATTGCTAGCCACAAAACTAGCATTCAATTATTTCAATTAAACTGGATAAATTTATAAAACCAATCAAAAAGAATCAAACAATAGGCAATACCAAACTATTAGTCTCCTATTCACTCATTAGCTCCAATCTACATACCATACAATTCTTATGCATTTACATAGCTAACGCCTAAACTTTCACAATAACACCTGAACTATCATAGAATTAATTCATAATTCTTTCTTTGTAAAAGCAAAAGTGAGCATGTATTTACATAATACATAGACAGCCAACTTGTTCTATCAACATAAAATAAAAACAATTACATAGCACTTGAAACATTGATAAAGGAAGTATGGACTATTACAAAAATGCACTTGAAACATTGCTATATGCAAAATTATCACCAACTTGAACAATAACATAGATAGCACTTGAAACGTTGCCCACACAAAACTATCACCACACTTCAAACAATTACATAGGTCGCACTTGAAATATTGCTAAATACAAAATTAGAACCACACTTGAAACAATTGCATAGATAGCACGTGAAACGTTGCTACATACAAAACTAGCACCCACTTGAAACAATTGCATAGATAGCACTTGAAACATTGCCACATACAAAACCAACAAGACTCAAAAACTAATTTGAGCCAATTAACTCGAAATCAATTCAAGCAAACTTGACCCTAAATCAAGCTAACTTACAATCACCTGAAAATATCATTATTTGGACAATCATACTCAGTAAGTCATGCAATTACAAATTTGAGCCGACCCAACACCCCCAATCTCCTAAAAAGATATCTGCTTGAACCTACCCATCTTCCCCTCTTCCATTATCATCACCACTGAAACCCCTCTTTCTTTTTCAACCTCCAACGAACTCATCAGAAGATAAGCCAATCCACCAAACAGCATACAAGCTTTTCCCATATAAATCGCCTTCCCCCACGCAAAATTTGCCTCATAAATCAACATACCCGTCCAACTGAACACCCATAGATCCACCTACAGAATCACCAGCAAAATCGGAAGAATGCATAAAATCCAGAGATCTAGAAAGGGAAAAAAAATCAAAATGCTGAATCAAGAAAGAAAAGCATGCTTCGGAGCCCTAGCTATGAAAGTCAAATGAGTGAAGAGAAACCGAAGAAAAAAATGAAAGAAGATCACACCTAGACTTTGAGAGCCGAAAAGTGGCTACAGGGGATGTGTCGCCGACCGAAGGAAAGGCAAGTAGAGTCAGATCAAAGGTTTTGCAACGGTACCTGGGCGAAGCAGCGAAGAGAAGGGGAACGGGAATTACTCAGGTTTAGAGCTTAGCATGTTTTGGCTATTTTTGAAACACAGAAAACACATTTCATATGTTTTGCCTATTTTAAAAACAACCCACTTAGATTTAAAAACCAAGTGAAAAAATAAATAAATAAACAGCGTTTTTCCGTTTGTATTCTATTTTTTATTTTCAAAAACAAAAATTAATGCCGAACCACGTGTCCTCTGATCTATTTTTCTGATATCTAGAGCTTAACTAGTGCATGTTTTTATGATATCAAAGCAAAGCTAGCATAACAGCCCTTCCCTCCCTTTTTTTTTTTTTTTTTTTTTTTTTTTGCAACAATGGATTCATCATCCATCGAGTCGTGTCGCAAGAAGGGTGTCAGTTTAAAAAAATCTATAGAGATTATAATTTCTCCTCTGAAATTACTAATGGTTACTATAAAGACCTCGGCCATACCTTACAAACTACTGACAATTATCCCATGTGCAGCTCTTGACTCTTCAAATTCTATGTCCAATGACTTCAGTGCATCCTTGATAGTTATTCCCACTGTCCAACACAATTCCAGCTGGTAGCAAATGAACAACCCTCCCTCAACCTAACTATACAACCTGGAAACTGATTGATGAGAACCTTATAGTAGCTCTCTACTCTACCATTTCCCTGACAATCCTACTTCATATCCTTACTCAGATTATACCGCTAATATTTGGCATACTCTTGACAAAAGGCTTCAATCTTTCCGTTGTTCTAGAGTTACTCAACTCTACGAAAAATAATATCATACCTGAAATCAAATTGCTTGTTGATCAAATAGCAGTTGTGGGTTCTCAAATAGACAATGAAGATGTGATCTTCTCCATCCTCAATGGCCACCCACCTCAATACCCATCCTTCAAAACTACAATCCACACTACGCTTGAAACCATTAGTCGTGATGATCTTTACTCGCTCTTATGCAACAAGTAAATTAGGCTTGCTATGGGAGTTAAAGACCAGACATCCTCCACAATTGGTTTAATCTCATCTAGTAGTCATGGCTCACATTCTGGCCAAAGAGGCCATGGCAAAGTTATCTCCTAAACGGGATGTTCAATTCCCTTTGTTTTCAATGAGCACGGCGGCAACACACAAAACACACATCCAAATTGTCAGATATGTAGCAAAGCTGAACAATACAACTCTCGCATGTTGGCATAGGACCAACCTGGAGCACAGCACATCAACATCTCGCACCAACACAACCTTCCCAGCTAAAAACTCACGTCAATCGGCTAAATGGCTACTGCATAAAAGAATCTCTTCACACCTCACCTTAGAGTATTCTCGGTTTCAACAAACAACCGTTTACATAGGTCCTAAAAATGTCACCATGGGCAATGGAAATTCTCTTTCCATATTTCATACAAACCACAGCATTCTACCAACACGAAATTGTAAGCTCATCCTACCTCGCCTCCTTTATGTTGTCAATCTATCTCATAACCTCCTCTTAGCTTACAATCCTGCTTCTGAAAACAATGGTTTCATTTCCTTAGATTCCGCTGGTTTTTAAAACAGGGATCAAAGATCCAATCAAAATCTCCCCGAAGGCCACAACCATCATGGTCTCTACCCCATCGCACAAATCTATGCTTTCCACTCAATAGCAATTTCAACCAAGTTATGGCATCAACATCTAGGCCACATACACTCGACATCAACTACTTCATCTCCAAATTAATTTTTTTCCCTGCACAATCCTACAATTCAAACTTCATGTAACATTTTAAATTCACTAGAGAGTCCATAAAACTAATATTAAAATAAGATTGGAATATAAGTACTCTCAGGTAAATTAATGGAATTAGTTAATATTATGGTTCATAAAAAGATAAATATCTTATGTATTCAAGAGACTAAATGAGTTGGAGAAAAGTCTAAGGAGATTTATAACATATGTTTTAAACTTTGGTATTCAGGTAGGAATCGCACTAAAAATGATGCAAGTGTAATTATAGATAAAAGTTTGAAAAATAATAGTGTAAAAATTAATAGAATTAGAGAGAGAATTATAGCTCTAAAAATTGTTGTTAATACTAAGATTTTTAATATTATAAGTGTTTGTGCTCCTCAACTAGGCTTAGATATAGGTTTTTTAAAAAAAGTATAAAATGACCTAGAAGAATTAATACAAAATGATGCCTCTTAAAAAAAAATCTATTGGAGAAGATTTAAATGGACATGTTGATAGGGTGTAAGAAGATTTTATAAATATTCATGATGACTACAATTTTGAAGTAATTAATGAACAAAATAGAACTATATTAGTTTTGTTTTATTGTAAATTATTGTTATTGCTAATATTTTCTTTAAGAACAAATGTGAGCATATTACTACTTACAAGAATAGAATTAATAAAATATAATTTATTATTTTCCTATGAGAAAAAGAGATTGTCCAAAATATAAAGATTGTAAAGTTATTTCAAGCAAAAATTTAAATACTCAAAATCGATTAATAGTTATTGAATTTTAAGATGAAGAGTTGTAAAATAAAAAATACAAGAAAACAATGTTATAGAATTAGATAGAAGCACATAAAAGACCGAAATAAAATTTTTTTTATGAGTAAACTTCAGAATTTCAAGATTTGGAATTTTCATGAAAAAGCGAATTCTATATGGGATAAAGTAACAGATAATATTAAACAAGTAACAAAAAATGTACTTAGAGAATAAAAAATAAAGTTTTTATAAATAAAAATTATTGGTGGCGGAATAAAAATATGCAAGAAAAGATAAAATATAAGAAGTTGTGTTATAAAAATTGGTTTAAAAATAAAAGATACGAGAACTGAGAACAATATAAATGGCCCATAAGCAATCTAAGAGAACACTTTGTGACTCTTAAAATTCAGCTTTTAGTGATTTTTATAATATATTAGATACTAAATATGGTGAAAATATATATGTATAAACTAGTTAAACAAAGAAAAGAAAAGAAAAGTATAAAATTAATTCAAGTAAAGTGTATTAAACATGAAATTAAATAAGTGTTTTTTTCTTAATGAAAGATATTCAGCATAGGTGTATGGGCTATTTTGATAAACTTTTCAGTTAAGTTTCTGAAAATATAATCGAACTTAGTGACCTTAATATTGTTAATAATAATAAAACGTTTTACTTTTACCGTCGTATTAGCAAAAAAAAAATTGAGTAGGCTTTAAAGAAAAATGAGGAAAAATCAGTACGACTTGATGCTATCCCAAATGAAGTGTGGAAATATTTAGGAGATTTCGGAGTTTCTTGGATTGCTAAACTCTTTAATATTATTTTAAAAGCTAAAATGATGCTTGAAGAGTGGAGGAAGATCATTTTGGTCCCCGTATTAAAGAATAGGAGGACGCACAAGGGTGTGCAAACTATAGAGGAATTAAGTTGAAGTGCCATACATTAAAATTATGGGAGAGGGTAATTGAACATAGGTTAAGATGTGATATAAAGGTTTCTTATAGTCAGTTTGGATTCATGTCGGGCAAGGCTAGTTTAGAAGTTATAAATATATTAAGAGATTTGATGGAGAAGTAGAGAGAGAATAAAAAGAATCTACATATGACTTTTGTTTATTTAGAAAAAGCTTACGATAAGGTTTCAAGAGAAGTCCAATGGAGAGTGTAGTAGAAGAAAGGTGTTGATGTGACTTACATTCAATTCATTAAGGATATGTATACTAGATTTGTTACTTGTGCTTGAACAAAAGGTTTGACCAAGTATTTTCCTATTGCAGTTGGATTACATCAGGGATCAGCTTTAAGCTCATATCTTCTTGCTTTAATTATGGATGCTCTTAATGAAATTTACAAAAAAATGTACATTGATGTATGCTCTTCACTGATGACGCTCTTCTTGTGGATAAGACTAGAGAAAGAGTTCGGGAACAACATGAATTATGGAGGTCAACATTTGAGCCTAAAAGCCTTCGTTTGAGTAGATCTAAAATTAAATACATGGAATGTAATTTAAGTAGTAGTAGCTTTAGTAGCAGAGTTGTAACTATGTGTTTTAGATATCTTGGGTTTCTTATTCAAAGTGATGCTGATATAGATGGGGATGTTATTAATAGAATTCAAGTTTGTTGTTTGAAGTGGAGGAAAGCATTTGATATTATGTGATAGAAAAGTACCACTTAGTTTGACATGAAAATTTTACAAGACGGTGGTGAGGCCTGCAAAGTTTTATGACGCATAATGTTAACCTTTAAAACAGAAGCATAAAACAATGTTAAGTGTTGTTAAGATGAGAACGTTTAGGTGGATAAGTGGTTTGACACTTAGAGACAAAATGTGAAATGAATATATCAGTGATATGGTTGGTGTAGCTCTAATGGCAGATAAGATTAGAGAGAGTCGTTTTAGATGGTTTTGGTCACATTAAATATCAATCATCTGATGATCTGGTTAGAAAAATAGATGTTTTAGATTTAACCTATATTAAGATAGGTCAAGGTAGACCTAAAAATATTTGGGCATATTGTATAAGAAATGATCTTAATCTATTAGAATTAAATAAAAATATGACAATCAATAGGACACAATGGAGAAAAAGGATTCATGTAGTCGACCTCACTTAGTGGGATGAAGGTTTTTTGTTGTAAGAGCCATAAATTACCATTTACAAACTCCATAACTAGATTTCCCAAATTATTTCACATAGTGTACTCGTGTAAAAGGAACCTTCTTAACTCCCTCTATATATATGCTCACAAATATTATATTATTGTTATTAATGATCATTCTCAAGTTTGTTGGCTTTTCTTAATGATAACAAAATCTGAAGCATTGCAAAATTTCATTCTATTAAAGAAAATGATAAAAACACAATACAACGGTTGTACAGAATAAATTTGCTCTGAAGGCGGTGGATAATACACCTCTAATACTTTTCCTTCTAAACTAAATTCTTTGCAATTATTCATCCAAATAAACAGCCCCTATACTCCAGAACAAAATGAAGTTATAAAATGCAAACATCATCATCTCATGGAAATACTGGTTTCTTCACTTGGGTGTAAAGTTACCTTGTATTTTTTAGGTTGAAGCATTTCTCACCATTGTCCATCTTATAAACTGCCTACCATCTCAAACTACAAATCCCCCACCAAATTCTTCACAATCTGAGATCAAAATGTACACACATTGTGGCTCCTCATGTTTCACAAGGCAGCAACCAATATCTCCAAATAAACTAGCACCGTCCTAGGGTTCCTACAAGGTGATTAAGAGATACATCTAGCAGGGAGATTTTTGTGGAATATCAAGGGAATGAGAATATGCAAGTTCGAGGGAGATGGGAGGTGTTCGACAGCTGTCCAAGTTAAAAACAATGAAGAGAACCATGAGCTCGTACAGAGCACAATTGTCAAGGGAGATCTATCACCTATTTATGAGCAAACTATATAATCATCACTTGCCAAAAATAGATGATACAAAAATCCTCGTAGCTGAAAATCAGAAAAAAAAATCTCAAAATACACAAAATCAACCAAAAGTATCCTAAAATAGAAAATAAAATATAAATAATTTTAAGCAAAATTTAGCCCTAATTAAACTTAAAATATACATAAAAAAGGGACCCACAAGGGTTGGTCCTATTAAGTGAAGGGAAAATCTTGTTCTATACTCTCGAGACAGTTCACTTCCGGGTTTCATTCTCGATCCAATCCTACAATCACAGAATCACCTAATAATGGGGATTACGGTAGATTGCTACCGCATCATTCTTCATAGGCAGAAGAGGCTTCACAGTCATTTCGAGATGCTTCTGCAATTGATCTACCACCACCACAACAAATCATTTTCCTAATGTGTTTGAGGCAACCTCACTACATAATCCATGCACGCATCCACCCAAGACAAATCTGAAACATGTACGCCATTTCAAAGTTTATTCTGGTAGAATAAACAGTCATCCTTCTTTAACATAACCATAGCTGAAACTACGCATAGGTTAGTACTCTCACGAAACAAATCTAATTTGTAACCTGCTTCTCTAACTCCTCAAATTCGGCTGGGCACATCCGATAAAAAGGAGTGTTTGGGAGAATAGAACCTGGAATGAGATCTCTTATTTGTTGGATGTCCCTCTGTGGTGGCAACCAAGATGGTAGATTGACAGACATGCATCCTAAAACTCCTCTGCCTCAGGTGTCAACCCTTTGTATTAGTAACTTCTAGAATCACCTATGTCAGTCCCACTTACGCCTCTCTCATAGCATGTAAAAATATAGCACAAAGCTATATAGCTTCCCTCTGTACTTGAATACTCAATGTTATTGATTCTTTCAATGATAAAAGTATAATATGTTTTGCATCCTTGATAAAAAAATATGTTCGTGTAGCCATCATGACATGCAATGGTCATACTGCAAAAAAGTGGTCTAATAGGATGTGACAAGCATTCATAAGACCATGTCACATAAAACTTGCTCATGGCTCTCATCTCCAATAGAAAACTACATAAGACATCTTCTATCAACTGTGATTTCATTTCTTTTCTTGAATTAAATTAGGGAATAAAGTTAGAATGTTTTTGTATTATCAGATTCACTTCTTGATTCACTTGTCTCCAATATATTCTTGCAATTATCTACATCTATGATAAAACTACAAAATTTCCCTACACAGTGCAATGAAAGATGTTGCAGCGGAGCAATTATTGCTCTCTCATGGGCTCAGCCTGAAAAATCTATTGAACAACTAGCATTCATCTTTCATCTGCTAGAAGCTGATAGTCCTCCCAAACATTCTCATTTCCTCTTAACTCACTGTCAATTTATTCAATTGTTCCCTGCATAGTGAACAATATCATCCTCTTGTTTAGGCAATCAAATGTAATGTATCCAAAATTGTAAAACTTGAAGCACTTTCTAGCTGGGATGGAGTTGGGAGTGTTGGTGGTCTCCATATTCTCTCTACTCTAGACTATTTCTCCTCCTAAATGGCCGACTTAAGTACTCCCACATGTACTTTTACTGCCTAACCTTGGGATCGAGCCCTCTCTGTAAGGTGCGGTAGTTATCTGGTAATGATGTTGTTTCTCCAACTTCAAAATTAGAGTTTGTAAATCGAGTAATGACCAATATAACTACAGCTACACCACATTACAGATAGATGACTTCATTTTTCCAAGCTATCTTGCTACTGTGCGCTTCTTTGGTTCCACCAACTCAGATTGTACTCCTCCATAGAAGGTTATATCTGGCATGGGTTATAGAGTTTTAATAATATATTATATCGGTAATTCGAGGGAAGGTATCTACGTTGATCTCTCTTTTTATATTTAGACCATGTAGTGAGATTATTCTTCCTTTCTAGTTGTCGATGATGCTTCAGGTTATCTCATCACAAGAAAATATTCTTAAATTAATGGCTGTCAATTTGACTCTCATGCCTTGGGAACATCTTTATATTAAAAAATTTATTCTACTGTTTGGAGTCACTCAATGAATTCATCCAGATCTAAAATCTACTAAAATCTGCCAAGTCAAGCTTCACTCTAAAATACTAGCCTCTCCTTTGATATTCAATGTTAAATTGCCAGGAAATTGATTTGTTTATCAATGAGAATTTCATGCTAGAAGAGATTTACTTCCTACTCTCGATGTAGCGAGTCATCATTATGGCTTATCTCGACACATTTACTTATTTGCATAACAAAATATAGATTGCATTTATCATTAGTTAAGCTTTAATAAAAGGTATTGAAGATCAATACATTATTTGTTGCATATCAATAAATGATTTTATTGGTCAATATACATGTTAATAGGCCCTGCGGGCCTAGAAAGCTTATAATTTTTTAGACTCAATTGGTATGTGTCAGTTGCTGGATTGACCTGTCGAAGTGTCAGTTGTCATATCCTCCAAGCTGACAGGTCAAATTGCCTTGCAAAGCCAATCCATTAAGTTCGCCTCGTGAATAATCGTTGGGATCAACCAACCGTCGAAGTCCAAAGCATCGTTAAAGAACCGGCATGAAACCATCCCAATCTACGAGTTGCCTGACATGCACATTGTGACCGATTATTTAATATTCCTCCTACTTGTAATCCCATTAAGGTTGGGAGAGCCAAGGAGAGTCACATAAATAGAGGCACTTTCCTGCCATCGGGGGAACATCTGGATCCTCTCCTTCCATCTCTTTTATAAAATTAGAAGTTAGGCCTTGGATAGCACAAATCCATCATCTTCTACCTTTCCCTCCATATGTCTTTCCTGAGTTATATGAGCCCAAGAACAATATTGTGTTATAAAAACCAACAAACGATACGTGACCTGACATTCTAAAAATATTCAACATCCTAAAAGTTATAGTGAACATGGAGTTTGCATTCAAACATAACAAGGAGAACCATAATATGAGAGAGAATAATGAAAAATGATGGATTGCTCCAAAGAGTTTGCAATACATCGTATCAACAAGTCAAAAGAATAGAAGCAAATAATGTACAAAAAGTAAGGTGGGAAACCAGTAAGAATCACTCGAGAAATAGTGCCAAGATGCACACAGGGTATCGTTGGGGTTGATAGTCCACAGATGGGAGCTACAAAGGATAAGGCTGAGAAAAGCCCTCTCCTTAAGGGTCGAAGAAGAAAATGAAGAAAATGATGAGTTAAATGTTCCTAGAGAAGAACATCTTGACTTTCCAAACGGAAAGTGGATAAAAGAAGATAGAGGAAGAAAAAGAAGTTGTTATAGAATGTTTTTTATGAGAAATAATTGAGGCTGAAGCACCATAGCAATTTAAGATTCCATCTTCGAAGTCTTGTGAAGGGAGAACTGACCTAGTCAATCATGTAGCTTCATTATATTCATTCATACGGTTGATAAGTGTCAATGATGCCCTGAAGTGTTGTTTATTCTCTATAACTTTGAAGGAATTAGCTCTACACTGGTTTAATAACTTAATTCTAGAGTCATCACCTCCTTTGGTAAGTTCAAAAGAACATTCGTTGCCTAGTTCGCATGTGCCTAAAAGCCATAAAAAAATCTCAGGCCCTTTTGAAGATTCGGCAAGAACCATCAGAAAGCCTCAGAGGCTTCATCACCATATTCCAATAAGAGATGCTTGATTTGAGAGAATTGAACCCACCGCTACACAAGGCCTACGTGAAGACCTGTTCGGATATTCCCTCAGAGGCTTCAACACCGCCTTCTCTGATTTCATCATGGTGGATGCTCCAACAATCTATAATGCCATCTTTAGCAGGCTAGTGCTTAATATCATCAAGGTCGTGACCTCCACATATCATTTAGCCATGAAGTTTTCAGATGGAGGACAAATCATCACTGTTCAAGGAGATCTAGCTCAATCCTAGGCCTGATATTTACGAGTGCAGAGAGATATCCTCTAGATTGAGGAAAATAAAGGTAGCAGCTTGGAAGTGATATGTCTAAAAACATGCTTAATTTTATTTATCTTTTGCATCTATTTATGGATGAAATTGCACTTTAAAGAAAAATATTTGTATTTTTCTTGCAGGTACAAGAAATAGTAGATGTGGAACAAAATGGCGAAGAAGCGGAGCAAAGCGGAGGTGAAACGGAGCAAAATGTTCCCAAGTGGACTGGCGCCTAGGCCCTGCACTCTTGGGCCTTGGTGTCATCCACTTGTCACTTAGGCGCCAGTTTCAGCCGAACCAGACATAGAGTCTAACGCCTAGGAGCTAGCAACTGCTTTGTAGTTTCTGTAGTTCCTTTGACGGTTATGCAGTGAATATAACTGACCTTTAATGATATTTAGATCAATTCTAGGCAGCCTTAGAAGGGAAGAAGACCTCTGAACCTTAAGGGAAATCCTAAGCATAGATGTCGCCTATCATAGGCATAGCATCAATCATAGAGCTAGGCTGATCAAAAAAAAAAAGGTGAGAGCTATAGCAACTACTCTAGCCAAACCTATCTAGCAGGAAGTCCAAAAACTGTTGGACGTTAACATTATCAGAGAGGTACAATATTTAGAATGGCTAGCGAGTATTGGAACAGTTCATAAAGCAAATAATAGATGGAGAATGTGTGTTGATTTTATTAACTAAACTTAGCATGCCCTAAAGATAGTCATCCATTATCACAAATTGACGCGTTAATTGACTCAATAATAGAAAAATCAGCCATGAGTCCTAGACACATTCTCAAGATATCATCAAATAAAAATGAAGCCCTCAAATGTGGAAAAATAACTTTCATCATAAGGGAAGGGTTATTTATTATAATGCAATGTAATTTATCTTAAAAATGTTGGGGCTAATTATCAAAAGCTAATAAATATAATTTTTATAATAAAAAAGGAAGAATCATTTGAAGTTTATATTGCTAATATACTGATAAACAACAAATCCCCTCAGAGACATATATGCAAGATTTAAAGAAAATTTTAAATATCTTGAGAAAGGTTAACTTTAAGCTTAACCCATTGAAATGTACCTTCGAAGAAAGCTCAGAAAAATTTCTCGGATACTTACTGAAACATGAGGGAATCAAAACAAACCTAGAGAAAGTCAAAGCAATTCTAGATATGTCACTTTTAAGGAATCTCGAGGTGATATAGACCTAACTGAGTGGATCGCAAGTCTAAACAGATTCATATCTAGATATGGCGATTGATGTTCAGTGTTCTTCAAAATTATGAATAATTCTAGTCACTTCGCTTGGACCATTCAAATGGATGAAAGCTTTGATGTCGTATCTTCTATTACCGCAGAATCTGAGGGCAGGAAAGAACTTGTACATCGACCTTGGAGTGGAAGAAGAGGCAATAAGTTTGTTGTTGATTTGAGAAAAAAATAAAAAATAATTCTCTATATTACGTAATCAAAGTATTGAGCGGAGCAGAGCTAAAGTACATGATCAGAGAGAAGCTTGCACTAGTGTTGATTATTTATGTCAAAAAGCTATGCCCCAACTTTCAATCTCATCTGATTCACATTGTGATTGACCACCTTTTGAAAGCCATTCTAGCTAAATTTGATCACTATGAGAGACTGCTCAACTAGTCGCTAGAATTAACTAATTCAATCTTATATACCAGGACAAGATAAATGCTTAGATGGTTGCCAATTCTTAGCAAATATTTTGAAAGGCCTAACAAATGAAAAAACTAGTGCTCATTAAGAAAAATTTTGAATACTATTCATAAATGAAGCATAAAAAAATCATAAAAAAAGTGTAGGCACAGCCCTACAAAACCACTCAGGAATTATATTTTATCACTCCATTCAAATTAAATGCAAAGTGACGAACAATCAAGCATAATATGAAGCTTGTCATCCAGCAAAGTTTATCGTTGGAGATAGGCATGAAGCACTTACTCTTTAAATCAAATCACCAATTGATTATCAATCACGATAATGGCCTGTTGGAAACTTGGGATGGAGTCATGCATAAATACAAGTCGAAAGCAAAAATTGCGATTAAGAAACTTGAGTATTTTTGTATCGAGCACATTCCAATGGAGGAAAATCAATTTTCCAACCTTATGTCAGTGGGAAAGTCCCGGTACTAGATGGTTCATGGGTATAAACCAACCCGTTATTGAAGAAGATGAAGTTTTAATCATCGAACTGAAGTCCACTTCAAGTTAGTCAAAGAATACCTATGCACGTGATTCATCCCGTTAAGTCTCGAAAATCCAAGAAAACATAGAATTAAATCTACACAATAAATAATCATCAAAGACAAATAATTCACAAACTTGGTAACCTACGTATCTCTTAAGCGCATAAGAGAAAATGAAATAGCCGACATCCCGAAGTAAGTTCACTCAAGGGAATGCGACAGCCATTCACGAGAAAATATTAGTGAATGGATCCTTAAGATAAGGATATTACTGGTTAACATTAAGAAAGAACATTGGAGAATTATCTCAAAAATACAAGCAATGTCAAAAGTTTACCCTTGTGCTACTACTCCCTTGGGAAGGTCGGAGACCCCAAGTCTATGAAATCTTAAAAGAATAGCTTAAGAACCTCCGAGGAAGTAAGATTTGTAGTAGAGTCAAAGATTCCCCAAGTGGAGGGAAGTTTTCACCCAAAGCAAAATCTTTCCTCAAAGAAATGATGAGTTACTATAGTTCAAAATCATAAGCAAATTTTCAAGGAACGTGAAAAGCTAAGAATGTAAACTATATGCTGTATCTTGCAAATTTTCTTATGTGTCATATGCAAAGAAGAAATGGATCATTTCTAAAACATAAAATCTCGAGGTCGCCATGCACACTTGGGGAACTTATCCTAAAAAGAGATGAAAAATTCATAGGAGCTTTGAGGGAGTGAAAAGTAAAGAACAAAAAATTGCAAACTCAAAAAGAACGATGAGTAGTGCATAAATGCAAAATCTTTATTCCAAATCTAGACTAAGGAAAAAACTACAGACGCATTACATAGCATAAATTACAAACTAGTGAAAAATTAAATAAAAGGAACAATAAAAGGCATTTATAAGCAACATTCCTTCCTTTTTCGTTGAATCGAAGAACTCCTCTCCACTTTCTATTGAATCAGAGGATTTTGTTCCTTCAGCTTACTTCCTCCGCTTTTCTAAGTTGACACAAAAGATCTTCCTCAATTGGTTTAGCACCAAAAAGCTGGATAAGGCTAAAAATCTTATTCTAATTTAGCCGCTAGTTGTCCAAATCGAGACAAAAAATGATAGCTATAAGTGACCTCTCTAGGTTGTCTCCTCTTAAATGTGACAAATTTTTGTTGTTGTTGAAAGATCTCCCATTACACGTCTTCCATCATAAGCTCTTAAACACATCTTGGTATTTTCCCTCGATAAAATCATGTCCCCCCTCTCCCAATTAGGGTTTCAGATGACAAGAGGTTGTGGTTTAGGATTAGATTTTGGGATGAAAGGTATAGGGATAATTTTGGTGAGGGTATTAGATTAGTGTATGTTGATCTTAGGCTTAAGAATAAAAAAGAAACAAATCCCTAACAATAAGATTTATCGTGCTTTGATTCCAAATAACAAAACACTGGCATTTCTAGAAGGTGTCTAAGAAGTTGATTTGACAGAGAGATAGTTGTGGAATCGCAAGGGAATGGAAATAGGACATGTCAATGGCGTTTGGAAGGGATGTAAGGCATTCAATGACTATCTGGGCTGAAAACAGCGAAGAGAACCCAAAAACACTGAATCTGATGGGGCACAGTTGTCGAAGAAAATCCACCACGTATACTTGAGCATTTTACAGGCACCACTTGCAAAAAAAAGATGATACAACACTCCTTAGAACAAAAAATCAAAGAATAAAATCTTTAAATACAATAACCAAAGCAAAATTCTCCCATAAATAAGAAATAAGAGCATATTAATAGTCTTATGCAAAATTTAGCCCTAATTCAATTTAAAAGAAGCATAAAAAGGGGGCCCATATAGGTCGTTCTCATTCAATGGCGAGAAAATTCTCGCTACTGACTCTCATGATGGGAATTCGCTTCAGCAGCTCGTTCACGATCCGATCCCACAATATTGGGATTGCAAGGATCGCGGTAGACTGCAACCACGTCATAAACTCCTCCTCCCAAGCTCCCCATTTCATCTTGAATATGTTATTCCGCCTCATATAAAGGATGTCGCTATTTTAATTCAATAACTAGCAAAAGCATTACATCAAGGCATGTTATATTCAATCAATCAAACAAGCATGTTATATTCAATGAATCAAACATCCCCTACCATCCCTCCCTAGCTTTTCATTCTCGCTTCCTGCAATACACACATATCTTTTATACTCCCCTGCCAAGACACAACCTTCTTCTCTGCCTCCTATTTCAACTCTTAATTGCCTAACCTCCTTAATCACCCTAACCCTTCAACCCAACCCATCACTCCACCACCTTCCCAACCAATCAATCTCATTCCTTATCGGATCAACTGCCACCTCATCACCCTATGCATTATCCTCTTGAAATAGGCAATTCGAAACCAAAAAAAATTAGACTTAACTAACAATCTCACCCCAATTTCTGAACCCACCTACTATATTCAACCCATCAAATATCTTCACTAGGGGTTTGCAATGTCTTAGGAATTTATTGTCTTTCAACAAAAGGGTACATAGGATCTCGTCCCACCACCCCAAAGCCGCCTTACACTAGGTTGTCGCTTGATTTTCAAAACAAGACGTCATTCAAATAGCTTTGTAGCAAGCTACATAGCTTATTTAGTTGCACAAGGACTCAACACAAATGGGGCATAGATTATGACAAGACTTTCAATTTGATCACAAAAATGTCAAATATTGCAATTTTAGTAAACATTGCTCTACAGCACAATTGGAAGGTTCTTTAATTAGATGTTTCAAATGCCTTCCTTCATGACAAACTAGATAACACAATAGCCCAACCACCGAGATTTGTAGTAATTGTAAATCAAATTTGTGAGCACATGCATCATCCTCTCAATCAGCACATTCAAAATCATAGAGGTGATGTGATATCTCAAAGAAAGAATTGACTACGATCTTACAATCATGTACATTACTACTCAACCACCTATTGGGTTGGTGTCATAACTCCACTAGAAGTTCTACATGTTCTTAGGAAACATGCTAGTCTCCTGACATGCCCAATAATAGGAAACCATGGCAAGATCTTCCGATGAAACAGAATACAGGGCTCTCGCAACCATCATTATTGGTCTTATTTGGTTGCATTATCTCATTCATGAATTTGGCCTATCAATATCTCAACCAACCCTTCTTTAGCATGATAACACCTCAGCTATGGTCATCATTAACAATGTTTTTTTTTAAGCTTGCAACAAACATATCAAGATCGTCTACCATTTCATTAAGGCTGATATTATCACTAAAAATCTTATCGTTGTTATCTTACAACACAAGATCAAATAATGGATATTCTCACTAAGAGTCTTTTAAACCCATGGTTCCTTCAACTCGAGGATAAACTTCGATTTCAACCAAATGTCTCCTCAATTTGATGGGAGAAAACAAATAGTATTTGTAGAGTTATTATTATAACCCGGTATGGGGCTTGAAATACTAGAACATGAATAGATGATCGGACAAATACAAATAACCATCCACATAAAAATAAAAACCATTAATGATTAAAAAAGTAAAGCAATTACGAATATAATTACATTCATATAACTTGATTGTGTCTTCTAGAAATAATTTCTCTTATGTTACTTATTTTCTTTCTCTGTTATTGAACCTGGAAATGATCATTTAATACCATAGTATGATATCAACAATAAATAAATACTCAGATTTCCAAATCATAATAATACAACAAAAAAATATACATGCAACTTAGTTATAATGAATTAGTATAAAAATAATTGACATATTATTCAATCATGATCATTCAGTAAAGTTTAGAACATTCGATGATACAATATAAACTATATAATAAGTTATTTATCTATATCATTTATAATCATTATAAGAGCAGCACCTAAAATTATACTAATTAAGGTATATCGATATCAAAGTCATTTTTCATCGACATGCATAGATATATTAACATTCTTGGCTAGTATCATAGGGGAGTGAACTCCACCACTCAATCACATACAAAACAAATAATACATAAATTATTTCATTTGCTTTTTATATTAGTCAATATACAAATATAATAGTTAATATTTATAATAATTTTAATATATTGAGTATAAATATCATTTATTTAATATAATCAAATATTTAACATAACATGTAAACCATAAATTTACAATAACAATTGATCTAATAAATATCATTAACAATAAGTACGTTTGATCCAGAAAAAACAATAATAGTACTATAATTTACAAACATGAGTACTCACCAAAAATATTGTTAATATTCCTTGACTTTAGTCAAACCAACATTACAATTTTGTGATTACAACAACAGCAACAAAGCCCTAATCCCACTACGTGGGATCGGCAACATGAATCCTTTTTCTCCATTGCGTCCTATTTAGTGTCATATTTTTATTTAGTTCTAATAAATTAAGATCATTTTTTACACAATAAGCCCAAGTCTTCCTAGGTCTAACTCTACCTTTCTTAACATAAATCGAATCTAAAACATCTACTCTCCTAATCGGATCATCAGATGGTCGACGCTTAATATGACCAAACCATCTAAGAAGACATTCTCTAATTTTGTCCATCACATGAGCTACACGAACCCTATCACAGATATATTCATTACACATTTTGTCTCTAAGTGTAAAACCACCCATCCACCCAATCATTCTAATCTCATCAACACTTAACTTAGTATTATGCTTCTCTTTTAAAGGTCAACATCAAGCGCCACAGAGCATTGCAGGTCTCACCACCGTCATATAAAATTTTTCTTTCAGTCTAAGCGGTACTTTTCTAGCACACAAAAGGCCATAAGCATTCCTCCACTTCAACCAACCAACTTGAATTCTACTATTAACATCCCCATCTATATCACCATCACTTTGAACAATAGACCAGAGATATTTAAATCATTCACACCTCTTAATAATTTGATCCCTCAAAGTTACACTTCTGTCACTAGAGCAACTACTACTAAAATTACATTCCATGTATTCAGTTTTAGTTCTACTCAAATGAAGGCCTTTAGACTCCACTGTAGACCTCCATAATTAAAGTTTTTCGTGACCTTTTTCTCTCGTCTTATCCACGAGAAGGATATCATTAGCAAAAACCATACACCAAGGTACATCCTCCTGTAAATGTCAAGTAAGACCTTCATAACTAAAGCAAAAACATATAGGCCTAAAGTCGATCCCTGATGTAATCCAACAGAATAGAAAAATATTTGGTCAATCCTCCTTCCGTTCGAACACTAGTAACAACTCTAGTATACATAGCTTTAATGACTTAAATATAAGTCATATCAACACCTTTCTTCTCAAGAACTCTCCAAAGGATATCTCTTGGAACCTTATCGTAAGCTTTTTCTAAATCAATAAAAATTAAATGTAGATTCTCCTTATTATCTCTAAACTTCTCTATCAAATTTCTCAACAAATGTATAGCTTCCATAGTAGAACTGTCCGGCATAAATTCAAATTGATTATGAGAAATCTTTGTAATACGTCTTAACCTATGTTCAATTACCTTCTCCCATAATTTTAAAGTATGACGCATCCACTTAATTCCTCAATAATTTGCACCTTCTTGTGCATCCCCTTTATTCTTAAAAATGGGGACCAAAAAACTCTTCCTCCACTCCTCAGACATCTTTTAAGTTTTTGAAATAATACTAAAGAGTTTAGTAAGCCAAGAAACTCTCAAATCTCCAAAACATTTTCATACTCAATTGGGATATCAACAGGTCCTACAGACTTTCCACCCTTGGTTTTCTTTAAAATCTCTTCAACTTCTTTATTACTAATGCGACTGTAAAAATGAAATGTTTTATTATTATTAACGATATTAAGATCACTAAGGTCGATTTTATTTTCAGAAACTTCATTAAAAAGTTTACCAAAACAGCTCACCCACCTATATTTGAATATTTTTTTCTAGAAAAAATACTTTTGATTTTTATCTTTAATACACTTTACTCAAGTTAAATCTTTAGTCTTCTTTTCTCTTTTATTGGCTAGTTTATATATATATTTTTCACCCTCCTTAGTATTTAATCTATTATAAGGATCATTAAAAGCAGAATTTTTAGTGTCAAATATTATTCTTTTAGACTCTCTACGGGTCGTTTGATATTTTTCTCAGTTCTCTAAGCTTTTACATTTAAAATATTTTTTATAACATAACTTCTTATATTTTATTTTTTCTTGCACATTATTATTCCACCACCAACTATTTTTATTTAAAGAAATTTTTTCTTTTGATTCTCCAAGTACAACTTTTGTTATTTGTTTAATAGTGTTTGTTATTTTATCCCACATAGCATTTACATCATCATGAACAACCCAAATTTTGAAATCTTGAATTTTACTCATAAAAATAATTTTATTTGTGTCTTTTAGATCTCCCATCTAATTCTACGATGATAAGTCCTAGTATTATTTATTTTATAATTTTTCATCTTAAAATCTAGAACTAATAAACGATGTTGAGTATTTAAATCCTCACTTGGAATGACCTTGCAATCTTTACAATCCTGACGATCACTTATTCTCATAAGAAAATAATCAATTTGAGTTTTATCGGATTCATTCTTATAAGTAATAGGATACTCATTTATTTGAATAAAGTATTAGTAATAAAAAATCATACGCTAAAGTGAAATCAAAAATAGATCTATCTTCTTCATTAGTCACTCCAAAACCGTAGCCACCGTGAATATTTCTAAAATCTTCTATCACTTTACCGATATGTCCATTTAAATCTCCTCTAATAAAATTTTTTTCTTCAAGAGGTATCATTTGTATTAAGTCTTCTAAGTCATTCCAGAAATTATCTTTAGACCCTATATCTGAACCTACTTGAGGAGCATTAATATTAAAAATCTTAGTATCAATAATAATCTTAAGGGCTATAATTATATCTCCAGCTCTATTAATTTTTACAACATTATATTTCAAACTCTTATTTATAATTACACCTACAACATTTCTAGAGCGACTCTTACTTGAATACCAAAGTTTAAAACCTAAGTTATCAATCTCCTTAGTCTTTTTTTCAACTCATTTAGTTTCTTGAATATATAAAATATTAATCTTTCTATGAATCATAATATCAACTAATTTCATTAATTTACCATTAAGAGTACCTGTATTCCAAGATTCTATCCTAATATTAATTTCATTAATTTTATGCACTGACTTCTTTACCCGCATCCGTCAGTAATGTGGGAACTCTTGCTTATTTGACACTACATCCAAGAGTCGATATAACAACTCTTGCACATTTTTCACTGTATTCAGGCTATACAGCGCGTCGCTTTCAGGGGATGCCCTAGCACTTACACAAAGATCAAAAGGATTCATGTCATTATTTTTTTCAACATGTTTTACACTGGCATAATTTTGTGTTTATTCTTATAAATTTTTTCAAACTTAAAAATATTACTTGTATTTTTATACACATTCATTTTATAATAAATTAATTGAAATATCACTTTTTATTAAATTAATTTTTAATATTTGATCCTTGTTATAGTTACTATTATTAACTAAAAAAACACTTTGATTATCTCATTTAACCTTTCTTTTATCTACAATTATTAACTTCAAGTGATTAATATTATAAATTATTTATTTATATATTATTATTGTTCTTATATTTACTTCTCAAAAGTAATATTATAAAATATTTATATTAATTTAACTAATAAAAACTTAATAATAATATTTTTCTGCTCTGAAAAATATATATCATAACCATTGACTAATTCATATTTATAATAAATGAATATTCATAATAAATGTATATAAACATATCAATATTTCCATTAATTAGTTATTGCAATTTTTTAATTTCTTTTTGACTAAATTGTCTTAATTCAGTTAAAATTTTAATTTATTTTCAAAATTTTAAAATTACTATTTTAAGCTATTTTATTTTATATAATTTTTCTAAATCCTTTATTAGTATTTTACCTCATTTTCCATCCTCAAATACTTAACTATTACTATAAATTAAAATTCTAATCAAAATTTAAATTTTATTAAAATAAAAAATGAGTTTCAATTAAATTACCTCAATATTAAATTCTCTCATTGTCAATGCTCAAATCTATCGGCCATAAAATCTCATTATTGGCTCAAGCTCCTCCTTCCTCTTTTGGTCATGCTTTTTATCTCTTTTCCTCACACTTCTTCACGATCAAGCTCATTTGTAATTGCACACGAGTTCATTCTTTAGCTTGCATCACGCGGCCAACCATCATTTACATACACTGCTTGATCTCACATGCTTATTCGATCACATGCAATATTAATTCCACATGTCGTTGCCCTTGATATCGCTCAAATTTGCATATAGTAGCGCTCATCTTCTCTCTCCCTTCTTTTCGAATCATCCATTCGCCTCACCCTCCCTATAGTGATAAAATGGCTTGTTATATCTCTTGCCTCGCCATCCCATTCATCTTCTCTACTTCACATTATTGGATACTCTCACTCCATTTTGTCTTAATTTTTATCTTTCTAAAAAAAACGGTGAATTGACTCCTTACTTCGTCTCCGTATTAGTCATTTGTCTTTGTAATAATTTAAATTGACTATAACCAGATCCAAATTTTGAGACAATATAAATTTTTTATCTAAGTCGCGAAAAAAAGTGGTATCAGAACACAAGATTTAGAATTAAGTAATATAATCATATAAAAAAAGTTATTAGGAAAACTAACAAATAAATACAAATTTGAAAAAAGGTTATGATTAAATCCTATAATCATAAATATAGCTAATAAGTAAATTTTGATGTCGAAATTTGTAAGGGAAGATTGTAATGTCTAACAAAAGTGCATCTAATTTCTCTTCATGATTGTTACATTAATATTTGAAAGATTCTTCAAAAATCCAAATTTTTAGCAAGCAAAGGGCTTGAGAATTTATCTACTAGCTGAATTATATAGCTGCTTTCTCACAAAAAAACAAAAAAACCTCTCCATAACTTCAATAGCTAAATTGACAACTTTCTAAACAACCACATAAGTTTCATAAGTCACTCACCTCGGAAACAGTATCCAAGCTCTTTCCTTCGAAAGCGCCCACTCCACGTGCATCCAAAAAACTATATTCAGGAACAATGCGACTACAAACCGAGAAAAAGAAAATATTTTAAGCTAAAAGAGGCTCAAACCCTTTAGCTCCTATCATTTCTTATAGAAAAAATGCGAAGAAAATATAAAACAAAACTGGCCTTTCAAGAACATCTCAATATCAATATCCACCTATCTATCTATCTATATATAGATAGGTAGGTAAGTAGGTAGAGATAGATAGATAGATACGGCATCAAAAACATTTATGATAAGTTCCAAATGAGCATAGAAAACGGTATTAAAGTTATCCAATGTTGAAAGTTTTACTTTAGCGAGTGTCCGCCGACTAGTATATTAGGCTCAACTAACACCCAAGTATTTAATCCACACCCTAAGAAGTGATATTAGAGCAGATAGTTTGGCTAGAATAAATGATTCATGTGGTTTGTGATCTCCATGAATCTTTGACGCTCTACCATGACAAAAAAAAATTCAAGTGCAAAAGACTCCCATTCAAGCTCCTAATGATTGAATGGGCTCACCTCGGGCATTTTTTTTTAAGAAGTCATCGGTTCGAGCTATGTTTCAAAAATAAATTTCAGTGATGTTTGCATACTTTGAAAACAAATCATATTTGAGTAATATAATTAATTCACTTTCTCACATACTAGCTTTGTAAATGAGTGATAATTGTTCTAATAAGCTTCATACTTGGAAAATTAGCATTTGTGGTGGGGTGAAAATAGTCTAAAGTCTGAAGTGGAACAAGGTTGAGTTCCTAGCAATAATGAACCTGCGATTGATTCCATTGACGGAGGCAATGATCTCCGCAGCCTGATATGCCCTTTGTGTAATGGACGGCCAGATCCAGCAGCTTCCGCTACAAGCCCCTAATCCCTGGAGCTCAACCGCCGCACGCGTCGCCTGGCGCCTGCCCTCCGGCGAGAGCCCGCTGTCGACGGAGGTCTTGGTGACGGGGTTGGTGTTGAGGAGGCCCATGCCCTCGTAAACCGACTCCCCAGCCCGGACTAGGAAGTATCGGTTGCTGAGACGGGCGGGAGGCATCTGGAAAAGCCCACGGGCTGCGGCGGCCGGAATGGCGTGGAGGAGGAGAGGGAGGGACGAAGTGGCCAGACCAAGCAGAAGAAGGCGACGATGATGTGCTGGTCGGAGTTGGAGTGAAGGGGGGCAGGTGGCATTTTGCGATGGAGAGGGAAGGAGAGCGGGAGGGGGTAGACTGGAAGAAGCAACAAGCATTTGAGGTTTATGTTTTAGCAGCAATGGCAAAGTAGTGGAGAACGATGTCATGGCAAACTTCTTAATGAGCCCCTCTGAATGTCAAAACAATTATGCACCTTGTTGGCCTATGTGGAATTCTATAGATAATCTTACAATACTCTTTTTTTTTTTGTGCAATTTTAAAGCCTATATCTTATATATGTTAGGGTATTTTTTAATATATCTAGATCTCACATACATTTACAATATTTTTAATTACTTAAGGATTTTGTTGTATTTTCATAGTACTCTCTAGGAAGCTCTGTGTTATTACATTTGTATAGAGAGTTAGATCTATTCATAAAGTCTGGACGTGCTAAAATAGCAAGATGTTTACACCTATTACAATTTTGGTGCTACAAACATTTGCATTTAGGCAGACCAACTCTATGTGTTCCTACTCCCAGGGAATTGTTTCAAAAGCCATTTGGATTCAGGTATATTTTCCCTAAACTAGTATTTTTTAATATATGTTTTAAAATTTCATAGCTATGTTGTCTTTAATATGTGGATGGAACGAGGATAGACTATAAGAAGTGTCTCAAGGAAATGCCAGAATGTAATCGAGATTATATTGATGGATTAATGCAGAGTCGGGTATAGTTCTGTTAATATAAACTATATATATATTCTTGCATATTATTTATCTATTTTAAAATAAATCATAAGTTCTAAATAAATAGGTTATTTGGGAGTGTATATTGATGGTATTATGGTGTGGTTACTGGAGATTTGTTTTGAGATTATGGACATATGGACAGCTTGTGTTCCTCTTATTAGCTGGAAGCGCTTGGAGTGGCTTCTTCCATATCGAGTGATGCGACAATTTTTCTCTGTGCAATCCATAGTGATTGGGGCTATAAATCGATCATTTAGGATGGTGAACAGCTGAGGAAATCACGATATATACTTGACGCATTATCATCGAAATTACATTGCTTCATGGAATAATCATCAAGCCTTTGTAATACCTCTAGGAGATGAGAGTGCAAAACTGACACATTACTTACAGTAGTATAGATCATGGGAGTCGATCTAACTAGTTCAGTCGTCTACTGAACCACTAGATACCTACCACCCTAGGTCACCTAGTGAGAGTTTAATGGTGTGCATATAGTTTATATTAATTTTCTAGTTGCTTTTTCTCATTTGTCTTAATTTAATTAATTATGAACTTATATATGTAAGCTATTATATATGATCAAGGGAACTTGCTTGGAGATTCATTGGTGGCCATGGTAAAGATGTTAAAGCAATGCAAGAAGGTTACAATGAGCTCGCCGAGCTTTCAATAAAATGAAGCAGACACTCTATATTGATTATAGTGAATTCAACCAACCGACAAAACACACCTCCTGAAAATCAACTTTAAATATCCCATGACAGTTACCAACAAACTTTTCAAGAGTTTTGACTGTAGATGCTCCAAGAAGATCTTTTGCTTGTACTGGTCCCTCAACATATGTTGGATCCTCTACATATGTAAGTCCCTCAACATATGCATGTCTCTCAACATATGCAGAACCCTCAACATTAGCAGAACCTTCAATATCACATGAGATTTCAACTTTTTATCCGTATTGGACTGCAACTAAGAGTGGACATTTTGATTTGCAATTTCATTTGTGACCTAATTACAACAAACCACCATTTCATATGCAAGAAGATATTCCAATTTTTGAGTCAAATGATGAAAATGTAAAAGGTGAGGAGGAAGAGGAACGACGACTACTAGAGCAACCGCTCCAAGCACCATCAAAATATACTCCAGGATAAAGCACTCTTCGAGCACACCTTAGAAGATAGATTTTCTCTTTTTTTTAGAGTTATTGTACTAGCAACTATTATTTTAATGAAGCCTGAAATTATTTTGATAAATGTATCGTTTAAATTTTCTTATTTCCAATGTTGAAGTTTAGTAAATTATTCAATTCTTGTTTCAATTATTCTAATTTCAATAATATTTAAATAACTTAATATTACTTTTCTTTCAATTAGTTCAATTTCATTATTTTTTTAACTAAATAAACAATATAAATTCTAAATAGCTTAATATTATCAAAATTTCATATTAAAAATAGTTTTAATTTAAAAATTATTATAATATCTAAAATTATTAATTAAATAACATTTTAATTTTTATGTAAAAAATTAATATTATTAGTTAGATTAAAAGTAAAAAAAATAATATTAATTACTTTTTTTATTATATAACAGTGAAACAAAAAATTAATATTATTTAATAGTTTATATTTTTAAAAATAAATATTAATTAATTATTTATAAGTTAAACGAAAAAAAAAAAGATGCAAACAAATTTGTGCTTGATGTTTTGCCCATTTTTAAAAATTTTCCTAAATCTGATTTCTTCTGCCTGAGCATTCTGTTTGGCTGCTCCTATTAAAAATTAAGCCCCTTTCATGCATAGATAGGATGGAACATATTTAGCAATTAAAATTTAGGAGTTAGATATGGAAATACATACATGCCACTTATGACATTCATATTTACTCCTCTCATGCCCAAACCCTTATATTTACATGTACAACACCTAAAACTATCTTAAAACCTCTGTTGTCTTCTCTGGTAGGACTTGCACCGGAAAGCCAAGCACATTGCTCCATTTCTTCAAGCCCAAAAGATAAAAAAGTATAGTAAATCCAGTTGTTCCTCTATTGCACTGATCGGAGTTGTGGCAACGATATGTTCTCTTTGTTCCTTTTTTCTCATCTTGCATGACAAACTATCTTAAAACCTCTGTTGTCTCTCTCTCTCTCACACCTATTTTGACAATCTCTCTTCCGGCTTTTACTTTGTCGCTGAAGCAGCTCGCTCCTATTTTGGCAAACTGTTTGAAACATCCATGAGATGACAATAGCATAAATTGTTAGATGAGAACTATGAACTGCACAATTTGTATCTGAGAACTAGGGCTGTCAAAACAGCTTGTTGTTCGCGAACAGCTCATGTTCGGCTCGTTAAGAAACTCGTGTTCGGCTCGTTAGCTAAGTTAACGAGTCAAACACGAACAAATATTTGTTCGTTCGTGTTCGGCTTGTTTTGACTCGAAATACTATTAATCAATTATATATGTATCTTTGATGAGTTGGTTTTTTTTTAAATTTAATTGACTACAAAGCTACAAATATTTATAATGAATTAAAAGTATTAATGAAGAAAATAGAAAAAAAAATTATTAAATTAGTTACAAATGATGTTTTAAATTTTGCTTCAATCCTTAACATCTTATGGCTACGTGATTAGAGTTGTCAAAATGACTCTTTGTTCATGAACGGCTCGTGTTCGGCTCGATAAGCAAATGAGCCGAACACGAACACACTTTTTGAGCTCGAAATATAAACGAGCCGAACACGAGCTGAGCCTGGGCTAGCTCATGTTCAGCTCATTTACACCCCTACTGAGAACCATGTGCGGACCAGAAATACTGGTTATGTCATTTTCAACAAACTCATCAATAATAATAAAAAAAAAATGTGTGTGTTATTACTTTCAATATCATGATTTTTTTAATATTATTACTTTTATTATATATATGTATGTATGAATGTATGTGTAGGATTGACTGAGGATAAGTTTTTTTTTTAAGTTTTTGAATATTTCTTATATACTTTTGTGATTTTTTTTTTCATATGCTTTTTTTACTTTTCATGTGCTTATTTTTTCATATTATTAATTTTATTTAATTTGCTTATGTTTTTAAATTTTTACGGATAAATGTAGAAAGAAAGTTCTACGTGTTAGATCTTTAAATGCATAGGAATTGACTAGGACTAGCATGTAAGTAAATATCCCTTCTTTTAAGATTTACATACATAGAACTCAATTCTTATATATTTAAATATATAATGCCTAAACTTCAATTTTTATATAAATCTAGGTGTGAAATGATGTTTCTCATTTTAGATGTTAAAATGATGGAATTTCTTACGTGATATGAAAGATTTGGGTGGTATAAATGTAAAAGTAAAGTTTAGTTGTTAGATATGTAAATACATAAAAATTGATGGTCTGTTTGGGGCAGCAGCAACTTATTAAGGAGCTGCTGATAAACAGTTGATCCAGATAAGTTGTTGAGCGACAGCTGATCTGAATAAGCTGATTGGTTGCTTGGTTTGTGCTGTTAGAAAACAGTTGTTTTGCTGCTATTTTTGGATAATTGAGCATTTTGTCACTCTGCAGTAATGTTGTTTACAACATAACAGCATAGATATATATTTGATACTTAAAAAGCAAAAAATCAATTCATAACAGTACAAAAAATAAGATATACACATCACTTAATATTAAGTATTAATATTCTTAAGAAAAGAAAAAAAATATTAAAATTATAATTAAAAATATAATAATATTAATTTTAAAATACAGACGGTGTTAGTCACGAGCTACGCTGTCCTCCAAGGATACTATCCAACTCCGATCACTATCAGCAGTGGAATCTGTCGGACTGTCTACCCACCGGAAGAAGTCACACTTATTCATGATGCTCTGTGGACACCTATAGAATTATCTCCCGCAGTTATGTGCCCTATGTGATGTCAGTAAAGAAATTTGTAATTCGCAGTGGAGGAGTACTCCTCGGGAGGTCCTTGAAATCTTGGAGCTCATCTTCACTGAAAGATTTAAGAAAGAACTCATAAGTCAAATGACATCCTCAAACCACACACACACCCACAACCACAACTCCAAACCACACCCACAACCAGCACACACACCCCCACGACCACAGTAAAAAACATCACACACACGCCCATAATCACCACACACACACTCACCTCCACACACACACCCATAATTAACCACAGACACCAACCCAACCAACACCCACCACAGAACCATAACCCACATCCATCACCACAACTAAAGCCACCACAAAACACAACTCAACCCAAGAACCACAACCAATAGCCACCACAAAGCCAACTACAACCACCAAAAGCACAGACACCGCCCTAAAGCCACAACCGCAAACCCCCACCCAAACCCAACCACACCCACCCATAGACCCAAACCATACATATATAGAACACATAGCCACCACACAATCCATAAACCACTACCCAAGCCCACAATCACCAGAAGCACGGAGACCACCACAAAGCCACATTCACAACACCTAAACCCACTAATTCACGACACATAAACCCACTAACATAGTGCTACCCACAACCACTGCAGAACCACAATGAATCACGACTCACATTTATCACCACAATCAACAACCACTACAAAGCACAACTCAGCCCAAAGAACCACAACAAATGTATAATATCATCATGAAGAAAGTTTGTGATGCTTTGTGGTATTGACCTCACTTTTGGTTGATGTTTAGTTTCCTCCTTAGAAGCCTAAAATCTAGTCATAGGACTTTTCTGTTGACTATTTCTAGATGACTAGTGATGGTACGCTCACCAATAGAAATTTTAAACTCTTCTTTGCTCATCTTGAAGTTCCACGTATTGGTTCTAACCTCTTGCACTTAGTAGATGGGACCAATATGGGGGAGCTCAAGAGGAGTCCCCATAGAACTGTTTGGCCTTAGAGTTTGCTGGGTGGTGTGGCCTTGGTCAGTCTTGCACACACAGACACTTGCACCTGTATTCACAACCTCAACCCCAGCCAAATATGCTTAGTTGATCCCTCACTCTTTTTGGAAACTCATGTGGATGGTCCCTTGAACCATTAACTTTGGGCTAGGGTTTGGCTAAGACCAGCACATGGAGGATCCAAAATGGGATTTCCCTTGGTCTCATGGCTTAAAAAGGGTGACCTTATGATTAACATCCTCAATCAATCCAAATTTTTTCAAATTCCAATTTTGACCCTTTTTGGCCCTAAGTTTCACCAAATTACCAAATTGCCCCTATACCATAAATTTTTCAAAAAACCCAAATTCTACAAATCTCTTCAAAAATTATTTCAAACCATTCCAAATCACTCAAATTGACCAAAATACCTCAAATTTTCCAAAATTCCCAAAATCCCCAAAATTACTAAAATGCACATCAAACCCCAAAAATTCCCAAAATCTCCAAATTTCTCCAAAATCAGTTTGAACCACTCCATTGAGCTCAATTTTACCAAATTGACCCAATTTGAGCAAAATCCTCAAATTGCCCTTAAAGGCCTAAATTCCTCAATTCGCCCCTAAGTTCCACCAAATTGACTTCAATCTCACCTAATTTCAATTCCAAATTCAAATTCATCATCCCCAATCTCAATTGAAACCAAATCCAAGCCCAATTTAACCCAATTTTAAGCTCAATTGCAAACCCAATAAAAAATCCCCAATTTTACCATGCCCTTAAATTCCCCAAAATGAACACCATGATTAAATCAATTTCCTCAAATTTGCATTCTAAATTCTTCATAACAGTTTCCCAAATTAGTTTGAACAATCAATCGACCCAAATTTGAACTCAAAGCTCACCCAAATCCAACTTAAACCAAAACCCCCAATTTTGACCAAAAGTCCAAATCTCCCAAATTGAACCTCATAACTCTAAAATTTATACCCAATCGATATCCAACACTCTTCATTACAAACCCTTGGACCAATTTGAATCATCAATTGAGCCTAACCCAAACCCTAGCCCAATCCAAACCCAAGTCTAACCCAAAAGCCCAAAATTGACCATATGGCCAAATCAATTCAATATCACCCAATTGGTATCCAAAACTTCTCATAACAATTATTCAAGCAATTTGATCAATCAATTAAGACAAATTCAAAGTCTAGAAACATACACAAACTCAAATCCAAGCTCATGACATGATTTTGAACCCAAGCCATACACTTGACCAAACTAACCCAAATTGACTAAGCCATGGTCACCACAGCCAACATTTGGACCTAAGAATTAGGCTAGACCCACCTAGCTTACTCTACATGAGCCATGGACCAAGGGTCCCTTGTTTTAGGGGATATCTTCTTTTATTTGGCTAAACCCAAATATATTTGCCATCAAGCATTAAACCTTCAGAGATATCATCATTAAACCTTCCACTGGCTCACCTGACTACTTGGCCACCAGCCCTGGCCTAGCGGGCCGACCTAGTGGCCAGAAAACACCTAAACTGAGAGCCACCCCATGGACAAAACTCTAAATTTGAACTCTCTGAGTTGGCTCATCACTATTGGTCATTAGAGCCACTTATCCCTCCACCTATGCTGCCCTTTGCACCCAATGGGCAGTCATGATGGCCACCACAAGCTCCTCTATTTAAACCACACCTCCCACGACCAAAGAGAGAGACCATCCAATTTCTTAAGGAAACTCAGTCAAATTATTTCCATAGCTCCTCCAATACCTCATGAGCCCATTCCAACCATCTTCCAGCCATCTTCCCCACTATTTCTGATCTCAAAATCAGGGCAAATTCTGGTCATTTCCCAAAACTCCATAAAGCTTCAAATTAAACCTTTCAAAATCTTCCTTAAACCAAACGAGGAGGATCTCCATCAAAGCACCTCTCTGTTGAGCCCTCATACACACTCCTAGACCAACGTCGCACCACCTGTTTGTCGAACTCCTACCTAAACCTTATACTATAGCAAGGTGACACTTCTAGGAGGTTTGTTGGACCCTATTGATGCTTCCACAAGCATCTGATTAAGGCCTCCTCTCTCAGAGTTTGGTATAAATCTTAAACCATGATTTTTGGCTTGGTTCAGGCCTTTCTGAAGAAAAGTTTGTGTTCGTCTTGACTAGATGAAGGTGTAGGAACAAACCCGAAGTGATTTAGTTAAGTATAGGCTGAGATCTTAGGGTTTGAAGTTGAACGGTTCTTGGGTTGGGCTGATTGGGACGATGAACGGATGACACCCGTTTTCGTGGGCATCGATTGGATGGTCCAAATCGCGTTAGACGAGAAGATGAAGTGAGAACTGCGGGCTGACGAAGTGCTGAGGTGGATGGCAGCATAAAATGGCAAAGCGATGCATGGAAAGCTCGGCGTGTAGGAGGTTGACACGGCAACTGAGTTGGTTAAGTAGAAAAATAGGGATTTTTTATTTAAATTAATTCCATTTAGAAAATTCGTAACTTGGTGTAGAAAAATCATAAAAATAAAATAAAAAAATTCTGTTGCTCAGTGAACGAAGGAGAATAATGTAGAATAAAAATAAAAATTATTTGATGAGTCTTTGATTTTTAATTAATTAAATACTCTCTAAAGTTTTTAAATTTTAATTAGTTAAATAATAATCACTATGACTTGCAACTTTATGGGCTTGTTCCTCATGATAGTAAATAGGTTTTGTGATTTTTTTAAAGTCAGAAAACATCTCTACACATGTAACCCTAATTTCCAAGCTTAGATGGCTATTTTCCTTAAAATAGTTATATAAGTTAAAATATGAATCAGGACAATATGGGACTTATTTTGGTAGGTTCACTATGGTAGAGGACCCTAGGAAAAATGTAAATTATGTTTGGATATTTATGTAAATTACTATAGTTAATTAAACCCTAAAAATTCAAAAAATTAAAATAAATTTAATATATTTCAAAAATTAGCAAAGTTTATTCCACACTATAAATAAAAATTATTTTAACTCACTATAAAAATTTGAAAATTATTTAATTTAATTTGAGCACTAAAGTTGATTTTCTAAGAAAAATGATATTTTTGGCAATGAAATAATTTTAATAAACTAAATATAATTAGAAAAATTATGAAAAGTGGTTTTCTGAGCCCCATGTGATCATGACACTTGAGAAAAATAAAAAAAAAATAGATAAATAGTTCATTTTTTTAGCTATATTTTGAATTAAAAAATAATTAAAAATGATTAAAATTTTAAAAAATATGAAAATGGTTTAAAATATTTTTAATTGCTTCCTAATCACTTGAGACTCATGAGAATATTTTCTCTAAATTTTCTAAGTTAAATATAAAATTTTAAAGGCTAAAAATGTATTTTCTCTAATTTTCCATTAAAATAATTATAATAAATAAATAAATAATCATAAAAATGAAAAGTTTATTTCTCTAAGTTCTCTAGACTTAGGGGAATTTAATAAAAATATAAAAAGTATTTTTTTTGTAATTAAAACATGTTTTTTATTTTAATTAAATCATTAAAATCAATAAATATATATAATAATTAAAATATAATTTTAAAAATCATAAAATTTTGCCCAAGTGGTCCTGTGACCTAAGTGAACCTCCAATAATTTTTCATGAACAAAAAGTTTACTTTGATTAGTTAAATAAATTAATATTGAAAATCTTATTTTCTAAGTTAAAATAATTATTTAAATTAAATTAAGTTTTTAAAAGTTCTTCTGCTCTAATATTTTAATTGACCCATGAGTGGGGTACTATAAAAATTTCAAAGTCATTTGAGTTATATTTGATGAGTTATGAAGTGGAGAGCCCCAAGGGCAAAATGATAATTTTAGATTTTGATGCCTTAATTAAAATTTAGGATTAGTCAAAGTGGTAAATGGATAATTTTGATTATAATGGACTTTTTTTATGTTTGAAATATAATGGGCTAAAAATTAGAAACCAATTTGCCATATTTTCCTGACGATGGTAAAATTGTCACGACTTGGAAGTAAATCTAACTAGATGATACTAAAGTGATGGGTTTAAGTTAGAAAAATAATAATTCACTCATTTGAAGCTCTTAATTAGTGATAACATGATCTTTTGTTAAGAATATATTCTACTTAAATTAATATTTTGATAATTATAAATTTACCCATCAAAATTGTTAAGGGCTTAGTAGTGAGCTAGGTTTGATACTTAGACTTATTTAAGGAGGTTTAGAAAAGATAATATAACTGATAATTAACACCTTTAAACACTACAATCCCAACTTTAATGGTGGGTACAAGATCTTTAATGATTTAAGCTTGCCTTAGGGGCATCTACTGACATAACTCTTGAGTAAAACATTAACTGACTGTCTGAGTACTCTACTCTTGAAATAATCATAATGTCAGGTTCACTGAGAATAGAGTGTTTTAATTCACTTAAACTAAATTTAAAGTTCAGGATGATTAGTTGAACAATTTAATAAGTTTAAATAAACTCCAAACATTTCAAAAGGATTTAAAGGTTATTAGGGATTGCTCCCCAAATATTTTTATAAATTTTTGGATATTTTGAAGGATAATTGAACTTATTATTCTTCGTTCCAAAAAAATCATCTATCAAAACCTTTAGGGACTCACCAAGTTATGACTTAGGGGTTGATATCTACACCTTCCTCTAGTCTGTCTACCCTAGCAATTTATTTAAATTTCCTGCAAAATTATATATGTTGCAAGTTCTAACATTTCAGCAGAAGCAGCGAGAAGATGACGGGTACGCTTTTACAAATTTATTTACTTTTGGTCATTTTACTTACTACAATTTACTACTGCTTCTACATATCATACATGCTTGGGTGATAAAATGAAAATTTTTCAATATTAATCAATTTCTTTCAAAAGTAAACAACATTTTTAAAACCAAAATAAAAATAACAACTTCATAATACGTCCTTTTGAATTTATGGGAGTCCTTCAGATGAGGTAACCCAATGTTGCTGACGAGATCTCCCCATTTTAAATGAGTTTAACAACTCATTTAAGTTGAGTAGATTAAAAAAAAAATAGTAATATCAGAACAAGGGAATCGTAGGATTCTAACCGGCGTCGCTCTAATCAACTTCCCCCTCCCCTATTTTGAACTAAACTTGTCATTTAAACCTTTGAACCCTTAGTCTTTAAGTCTGCTAATTCACCGATGATCTTGGAGCTAACTCTGTGGGTAGCCTTCTACAATAGCAATTTGCAACAACATGTGGATTTACAATAGCAAATTCCCTTAGAATTAAAAAACAGGTCATAAGACTTCAAGGTTGTCCGCCTAGTACGATATAAATCATCACCTAATCTTTAGGTCTTTGCATGATCATATCGTGCAATCTAAGCCCTAACTGGTTTTAAGATTATGAGGTTGTCGTCTGATATGACATAGAACTTTCTATCTTCCAAGCTATTTGCGCGATCGTCTCACACAAATGTAAGTCATAACTAATAAAATTGACATGATGAAACATTCAATAATTTTCTCTCGAAATTGAAACAAACCATAGGGTTGCTTGGGAATCCATTGAGGTTCTCCTCAGGATCTGTGACAACCCCTAAACTTTCTTCCTTTAGATTCCATAATAAATGTTCCAAATTTAAGCTTCTCCCATTTGACACTTCCTGATCCGATCTTTAAAAAGTCTTATCCTTTGAAATTCTTGAAGACAATATTTTCTTATATAAATCGAGAGTTTTCTTAAGTGACCTCAGTCATTTGAGATGTAATTGACTATAGGGGTTTGCCTCTATAAGAAACTTAAAGAACCCAGATAATATAAACAATATCCAATTTTTTTAATGTTAGGTAAGGGAATTTGTCGGTCAACATAAAAAATGGTTTTCCGCAGACCAAAACGGATGTCATTCATTCTTTAGTTTATTTAATCGAGCACCACCAGCAAGTAGTGTTTCTATCCTCCAAGGTAGTTATATTGTTTGCGGTGTTGTTCTTAATCATTTAAACTATTGCAGATATTAAAGCGGTTCGGTCTTGAATTTTCAAAAATTAAAATATTACTTTTTCACAAATTATATATATATATATATATATATATATATATATATATATATATATATATATATTTTTTAAAACCGGGTGTTGGGATATCCATTCCAACGATTGACAATTTCCAAAACATTTAAAGACCGACATGTGGTGTAATGCTTCACTCCATGAAGTTTCTATGTGTGAAAGATATTCTTTTTACCAAAATCTTTAGAATTGGGTTAGAATGAGCATAATGAAATAATCCAGGTATTTGTCTCCTAGTAGGACGATGATGATCAATGCAAAAGTACATTTGAGGCATTTCTTAAAGAATTTTGCAAAGTAAGAGCATGGCCTATCAATGCATAATATTCTTTCAAAAAAAATTCGTGAAGCTATGTGGTTTAATGCTTCACTCTACAAAGTTTTTGTGCGTGAAAAGAGATTTTCTTACCAAAATATTTGAAATTGGGTTAGCATAAGCATGATGAAGAAATCAATTTATTTGTCTTCTAACAATGGTGATAGTGATCATGGTAATGATGATCAATAAAAATGTACTTTTAAGACATTTATTGTAGAATTTTTCAAATTAAACATAAGGTCTATCAATGCATAATATTCCTCAAAGAAATTTTGTGTTGCTCTATGATGTAATGCTTCACTCCTTAAAGTTTTTTTGTTTAAAAAGAATTTCTTTTTACCAAAATCTTTGAATTGGGTTAGCATGAGCATGATGAAGCAAACCATGTATTTGTCTCCTAGCAGCGGTGATAATGATCATGACAATGGTGATCAATGAAAATGCACTTTTGAGACCTTTCTTATAGAATTTCTCAAAGTAAACCCAAGGTCTATCAATGCATAATATTCTCTTAAAGAAATTATGATGTTTTGTGATGTAATGCTTCACTCCACAAAGTTTATGTGGGTGAAAACAATTTTTTTTACTAAAATCTTTGAAATTGGGTTAGCATGAGCATAATGAAGCAATCAATATATTTGTCTCATAGCAATGATGACAGTGATCATGACAATGATGATCAATAAAAATGTACTTTTAAGACATTTCTTATAAAAATTTTTAAATTAAACACAAGGCCTGTGATAGCAATGCCTGCTCTGTGGTGTAATGCTTCACTCCATGAAGTTTTTGTGTGTGAAAACAACAACAACAAATAAGCCTTAATCCCACTACGTTGGGTCAACTAAATGAATCCTTTTTCTCCATTGCGTCCTAGTTAGTGTCATATTTTCATTTAGTTCTATTAAATTAAGATCATTTTTAATACAATAAGCTCAAGTCTTCCGAGGTCTACCTCTGTCATTCTTAACACAAGTCGAATCTAAAACATCTACTCTCCTAATCAGATCATCAGATGGTCGACGTTTAATGTGACCAAACCATCTAAGACGACTTTCTATAATTTTGTCTGTCATAGGAGCTACACCAACCCTATCACGAATATATTCATTTTGAATTTTGTCTCTAAGTGTAAAGCCACTCATCCACGTAATCATTCTCATCTCGGCAACACTTAACTTATTATTATGTTAAAGGCCAACATTCAACGCCATATAGCATGACAGGTCTCACCACTGTCTTATAAAATTTTCCTTTTAGTCTAAGCGGTACTTTTCTATCACATAAAACGCCCGAAAAATTCCTCCACTTCAACCAACAAACTTAAATTCTACCATTAACATCCCCATCTATATCACCATCGCTTTGAACAACGGACCCAAGATATCTAAATCGTTCACACCTTTTAATAATTTGATCACCCAAAGTCACACTTCTGTCACTAGAGTTATTACTACTAAAATTACATTCCATGTATTCAATTTTAGTTCTACTTAAATGAAGGTCTTTAGATTCCAATGTAGACCTCCATAATTCAAGTTTTTCTTGAGCTTTTTCTCTCATTTTATCCACGAGAAGGATATCATCAGCAAAAAACTTACACCAAGGTACATCCTCCTGTAGATGTCCAGTAAGACCATCCATAACTAAAGCAAAAAGATATGGGCTTGAAGCCGATCCATGATGTAATCCAATAGAAATAGGAAAATATTTGGTCAATCCTCCTTCAGTTTGTACTCAAGAAACAACTCTAGTATACATATCTTTTATGACTTGAATATAAGTCATATCAACACCTTTCTTCTCAAGAACTCTCCAAAGGATATCTCTTAGAACCTTATCGTAAGCTTTTTCTGAATCAATAAAATCAAATGTAGATTCTCCTTATTATCTCTAAACTTCTCCATCAAACCTCTCAATAAATGTATAGCTTTCATAGTAGACTTGCTCTACATAAATCCAAATTGATTATGAGAAATTTTTGTGATGCGTCTAAACCGATGTTCAATTACCCTCTCCCATAACTTTAAAGTATGACACATCAACTTAATTTATTTATAATTTGCACACTCTTGTGAATCCCCTTTGTTCTTAAAAATGGGGACCAAAATACTCTTCCTCTACTCCTCAGGCATTTTTTAGTTCTTAAAATAATATTAAAGAATTTAGTAAGCCAAGAAACTCCCAAATCTCCTAAATATTTCCACACTTCAATTGGGATATCATCAGGTCATACAGACTTTCCACCCTTTGTTTTCTTTAAAGCCTCCTCAACTTCTATTTTACTAATGCGGCAGTAAAAATGAAACGTTTTATTATTATTGACGATATTAGGATCACTAATGTAGATTGTATTTTCAGAAACTTTATTAAAAAAATTTTCAAAGTAACTCACCCACCTATGTTGAATGTCTTTTTCTAAGAAAAGTACTTTTTGATTTTCATCTTTAATACACTTTACTTGAGTTAAAACTTTACTTTTCTTTTCTCTTTGTTTAGCTAGTTTATACATATATTTTTCACTCTCCTTAGTACCTAATATGTTATAAAGATCATTAAAAACATAATTTTTTGCGTCATAGATTGTTCTTTTAGACTCCCTGCGGGCCGTTTGATATTTCTCCCAGTTCTCTAAGTATTTACATTTAAACAATTTTTATAACATAACTTTTTATATTTTATCTTTTCTTGCACATTATTATTCCACCATCAACTTTTTTTATTTATAAAACCTTTTTTTATTCTCCAAGCACATCTTTTGCTACTTGTTTAATAGTGTTTGTTACTTTATCCCACAAAACAATTGCTTCTTCATGAATATTCCAAAATTTTAAATCTTGAGTTTACTCATAAAAATAATTTTATTTGTGTTTTTTAAGTTTCTCCATCTAATTCTACGATGATGAGTCATAATATTCTTTATTTTACCACTCTTAATCTTAAAATCTAAAACTAATAAACGATGTTGGGTACTTAAATTTTCACTTGGAATAACCTTACAATCTTTACAATCGCGATGATCTATTCTTATCATAAGAAAATAATTAATTTGTGTTTTACTAGATCCACTCTTATAATTAATAAGATGCTCTTCTCTTTTCTTGATTAAAGTATTAGTAATAACAAAATCATACGCTAAAGCAAAATCTAAAATAGCTCTACCTTCTTCATTAATTACTCCAAAATCGTAGCCACCATGTCTTCTACCACTCTACCGACATGTCCATTTAAATCTCCTCTAATAAAAATTATTTCTTCAAGAGGTATCATTTGTATTAAGTCTTCTAAGTCATTCCAAAATTTATCTTTAGACTCTGTATGTAATCCTACTTGAGGAGCATAAGCACTTATAATATTAAAAATCTTAGTATCAATGACAATCTTAAGGGCTATAATTCTATCTCCAACTCTATTAATTTTTACAACATTATCTTTCAAACTCTTTATCTATAATTACACCTACACCATTTCTAGTGCGACTCTAACTAGAATATCAAAGTTTAAAACTTAAATTATCAATATTCTTAGTCTTTTCTCCAACCCACTTTGTTTCTTGAATACATAAAATATTAATTTTCCTATGAATCATAATATCAACTATTTCTATTAATTTACCATTGAGAGTACCTATATTCTAAGTTCCTATCCTAATATTTGTTTCATTAGTTTCATGGACTAACTTCTTTGCCTGCATTTGCCGGTATTGTGGGAACTCTTGCTTATTTAACACTACACCCGGGCGTTGGTGTAACGAACCTTACACACTTTTCACTGTATTCAGGCTATACAACGCGTCGCTTCCAGAGAACACCATAGCACTTACACAATGATCAAAAGGATTCATGTCATGATTTTCTCTGATAAGTTTTATGCTGGCTGTCGACTATCTAATATAACCCTCCATTTTTCACATCCGGGCTTGGGACCGACAACGACAGTGTTAAGAGATTTCAAAATATTTGAAATTGGGTTAGCATTAGCATGTTGAAACAATCAATGTATTCGTCTCCAAGTAGTGATGATAGTGTTCATGGCAATAATGATCAATTAAAATGTACTTTTGAGACATTTCTTATATATTTTTCAAAGTAAACTCAAAGCCTATCAATGCATAACATTCTCTCAAAGAAATTTCATGATGCTATGTGATGTAATGTTTCACTCAATGAAGTTTATGTGGGTGCAAAGAATTTCTTTCTACCATAATCTTTGAAATTGGGTTTGCATGAGCATGATGAAGCAATCCATGTATTTGTCTCCTAGCAATGGTGACAGTGATCATGACAATGATGATCAATGTAAAAATAATTTTGAGAAATTTCTTATAGATTTTTTCAAAGTAAATACAAGGCCTATCATAGCATAATATTCTCTCAAAGAAATTTTGTGATGTTTTTTTGGTGTAATGCTTCACTCTATGAAGTTTCTGTGTGTGAAAAGAATTTTTTTACTAAAATCTTTGAAATTGGGTTTACATGAGCATGATGAAGCAATCCATGTATTTGTCTCCTAGCAGTGGTGATAGTGATCATGACAATGATGATCAATACAAAATTACTTTTGGGGCATTTCTTATATAATTTTTTAAAGTAAACACAAGGCCTATCAAAGCATAATATTCTCTCAAAGAAATTTCGTGATGTTATGTGGTGTAATACTTCACTCCATGAAGTTTCTTTGTATGAAAAGATTTTTTCTTACCAAAATCTTTGAAATTGGGTTAACATGAGCATGATGAAGCAATCCATGTATTTAAGATGTGGTGATAGTGTTCATGACAATGATGATCAATGAAAATGTATTTTTGAGGCATTTCTTATAGAATTTTTCAAAGTAAGCACAATGCATATCAATGCATAATATTCTCTTAATGAAATTTCATCTTGCTCTATGATGTAATGCTTCACTTCAAGAAGTTTATGCATGTGAAAAGAATTTCTTTTTACCATAACCTTTGAAATTGGGTTTGTATGAGCATGACGAGGCAATCCATCAATTTTTTTTTGAAAAACACCAAGCTTCATGGGAAAAAAAATTATAAAAATGCTTTGAAGTGAAAAGCTCTTCGCACTGCATAAATTGATCCCCATTTTCTACTATTCAAAATTAATCCCATCAGGACACAATGGTGCATGCACGCCTCCATCATATCTATAAAAACATCACTTCCATCACAATAAACAGAAGCAGAAACACCAACACCACAAATTTACCACCATCAAAACAATAACACCTCCGCCTCCATCAGAACAAACATAAGAGGAAACATCAACACCACCGCCTCCATCACCACCATAAAAAACGAACAAAAACTTCAAAAAAAATCCAACAGAGACATTAACGTCCAACATAAACAATTAACCAAAATGACGTACATGAGAAAGGATAGCGAAGGGAATACCAGAGTCCAGAACGAGAGGTTAGGGCAAACGAGGAAGCGAGAGATCGCACCTTCGGTTAGGACATACGACAAAGCGAGGGATCGTAGAGGGGCATATGTGGTGATGGATAATATATGAAACGGGAGCCGCAAGGCAGTTTCCGCGACCCGCGTTTTACTTGAAACGCCATGCTATGAGCCTGAACCGCAGCCTCAAATGATTAAAAACAACGACATGAAACCAGGTTGTGTCCCGAACGCCACCCAAAATGGGGCCTAAGAAACTCAAATATCTTATAGCTTGATTGTGTGACCAAGCAAGCTTGGACACCTCCTCCATGTGGAAGTAAAAATGTCCAAAATAAAACTCATATCTTAGTCGTGTGTGATCAAAAAAGCCCAACCATCTGCTCAATCTAATAGAGAATATAAAAGACTAGGCATATATCATATCTGGCTCAAGATGCCAACTGACTATTTAGTCTTATATGAAAGTGAAAAATTAAGTATAACATAAATATAAAAGCAAAGAAATATCCTAAAAAAACTAAAATAGAGTGTAGGTGAATGTCGAGTGTTTGTCTTAATTATCTATCATAAAGCACATCCTAAGATTGAAGACTCATGTGATCATAATATTATATAGAAATGCACAATTCTATTATCGAGTCTCAAGCCCCGGATGTGAAAAGTGAAGGGTTGTGTTAGGTAGTCGACAACTAACATAAATATCGTAAAAAAATCAAGACATGAATCCTTGCAAGCATTGTGTATATGCTAGAGTGTCCCTGAAAGTAACGTGTTGTATGACCTACATACAGTGAAAAGTGTGAAAAAACTACTATACTGGCGCCTGAGTGTAGTGTTAAATAAGCAAATATTCCCATAATACGGACATATACAGGTAAAGAAGTTGATGCATAAAATTATCATTAGGACAATATCTTTGAATATACGTAATTTCACAGGTAAATTAATGTAGAATTGTTTGAGCGCGGTGAGTGCTTCGGGACGACATTCAGGGCGGCGTTCGGGGATGAAGAGAATGAAGAGGTAGGAGAAGAGGATGAAGAGGAATGCCAATTAAGAGAGCGACAACTAAGAGTGAATTAAAATATACTCCAGGATTAGACGCTCTTCGACCATGCCGTAGACGATATATTTTATTTTATTTTTGGATTTATTGTACTATTATTTTAATAAAGCCTGAAATTCTTTCGATAAATGTGTAGTTCTAATTTTCCTTTTTTGAATGTTGAACTTAGTAAATTATTTAATTCCTGTAACATATTTTAATTTCAATACTATCTAAATAATTTAATATTAATTTTATTTCAATTAGCTTAATTTTATAATTTTTTAAACAAAATAAAATTTGTATGTCAAAATAATTAACTTAAATAAATAGTTTAATTAATTTCAAAATACTCATGGGACATATATTTCATTAATAGCTTAATCTCTAAATAATTTTATTTAATTAATTCTATCAATTCTATATTGTTCAATACTAATTATTTAGTTATTTACATCACTTCATAAATAAAATTTATAATTATAATTTTTTTTATAATTAATTATATAAATTTAAACAATATAATTGAATTAAAATATCATAAATTTAATATTAAAATGTTTTTTAATGTTAATATTTTATTATGAAAAAAAAATTTAATATTACTTCATTAAATTTTAATATTTACATGTAAAACGCAAAATGATTTTGTGTTTTGTGTGAAACGCAAATTTCTTTTTGCGTTTTTGCTCATTCCCCAAATAACTTTATCTGTGAGCTCTTATTACACATAATTAATGCTTATAAAATTTCTTCTAAATTTGTCCTTCAATTTTTCTTTTATGTTTGGTTGTATTAAGCTTTTTCTTTATTTTATTTATTTTGTTGCGTTAAGTTTTTTGACCACAAGGAGCACGAAGATGGGAAATAAGATTAAGGTCATTCACCTGTACAACCGAGTTCCTGAGGCACAATAAGAGTTGGATAGGGCAACATGAGAAGACAATGAATAAAGCCGTGTGTTTTGTCCGGAGTTAGATTCGGTCGCAAGCTACGTCCAGATAACGACTGCGATTTATTAGAGTTCATTTATTTCTTCTTCGCTCATTTTGGTGGATCGCAGTCATTGTTCGGAAACAACTTGCGTCCGTGCTCTGGACACAATATTTTTACAAGTGAGTGGGCTTTCTCGCATGACAACAAGCGAAGAAGTCAACATAGGAGAATGAGAGATCTGGCTTTTTTTTTTATCAGATAAATTAAGGTGTTTTAGATTAGGTTTTGGGATGAGAAAAGTAAATATGAATGCTTGTGGTGTCAGGTGTCATGTATGTAAAATCCCTGGATAAAAACTAAATGGTATGCACGTAAATCTTCCTAATTACATTATACAACACTTGAAATATTATTATTTATTAAATTAACATATAAATTAAAAATGGTTTATATGTTGCCGAACGTGGTCTGTTGGTGGAGCAGACTCTTTAAAGGTCGTAAGTCCCCTTAGGTCACGGGTTTGAATCCCCTTGGTCTGTTTGTCAGTAGTGAGAGCGGTCCTCGAATAGTTAGACACATGAGAGTGACTTAGAGCTCCTATAATAAATAAATAAATAAATAAATAAATGAATATATATATATATATATATATATATATATATATATATATATATATATATATATATATATATATATATATATATATANATATATATATATATATATATATATATATATATATATATATATATATATATATATATATATATATATATATATATATATATATATATATTGATGGGTGTTAAAAAAATCACTGTGGTTGAGTAATGAATTATCGTATTAACGTTGCACAAGAATTCAACACATAATTAGGTAAAAGAAAATAATAAATAATGAAATCAGAAGTTTTTACGTGGAAAACATGTAAAGAGAAAAAACCACGGGGCCTGACCCACAAAAGACAATGGTTACTAGGTTTTTCTAGTTATAACGTCGACTGACGACTTTCGGTCTGTGATGTTCAACGACGATTGATGGTGATTAACGGTGGGTCAGTAGTCGGCGACGGTGGGTGGTGGTTGACGAAGACAATGGTGTTTGATGGCAGTTGGCAGTGGTCGACAGAGATCGACAGTGGTCGAAGGGTGTCAAAGGCGGTCAGCAACGGTGGACGGCGGTCAGTGGCGGTCGATCGAGATCAACGGTGACAGGGGTGATGCTGGACTTCAACTCATTCTCAAAACTTTAAGTTCTCTCTCAAACTTTCAGCCCATTCTCTTGTGTTCTATTTATAACGTTATGGGTGTAATGAATGCAGAAATATGAGTCACTTTGATCAGATCGTCCGGAGAGCTTCCTTCAATCATACAACGTTTGAAGAATATCCAAATACCTGAACAATGTCAGAGTTGAGCATTATTGAGCTAGTTTTATTCAATTTGTTGAACCACTTGATTCGATTATAAACTTGCTAGATTCGACATTCTTTTAACCTTTAATTATGTCTAGAAAACTTCCAAGGTGTATAATGACTTGATCTGAGCTTGATTTGACTCAGATTAGACTAATTTTGGTAGCATCGAGTTTTTCTTATCCACCCGGTCAGCTTGACTGTAAGTTTGCTAAACTTGAAATTCTGGATAAGCTTTTATCGATATTTAGATATTTCTTGCTCAAAAGTTACATAGAAATCTATATCATACATCAAGATTTATGTCGAATGATGAAAATTTGATGGAAATAAGTATTCTTATTGAACTTATAAATTATAGTAAGCTAAACTTTATATACATATTATTAAACTAAATTTTTTGAGAACAATTAAACTCAAGCCATTAATTTTTTCCGACAATAATTAAGTTTTGCGGCAGCCACCGGCGCACCGCAAGAAAGAATCTGTTCCAAGTCGTTTTTTTTGAGCATTTACTAACATACCCCCCAATTCATTTATAATTACATGCTCAATGTATAAATTTGTATACTTATATGAAACATAATAAGAAAATATCGCTATTATTAATATTTAAATAATACTTAAATTCATGATACTAAAATATAATTGATATATATCTAAATAGATTAGAATTGTAAGACCTGCATGTAAATTATTTTCCCTCTTTCAAAACGCTCTGACGGCCTACTGTGGAAGGACCGAAAGCGAAAAGCAAACAACTATGAGCGGATCCCCGAAAGCTTCTCTCCTTCAGGAAGAAGAAGACAGCCGTCCGCCGTCGACTTCTGTATCTTCTCAAGTTCAGCTCCAGGAAACCAACAGTGGCGGAAGAGAAGGAGTTTCGATGAAGCTTTTAGGGCCACCTCTACGCTCTCTGCTTCAAGAACCGGACAACTCCATCCCGCCGCGAGAGGAACCAGAAAGCCCGAAGGGGAAGGAGAAGGAATACTCCTTCGAATCCCCGAAGAGAGACATATCGTTATCGTCATCACCTTTGCGATCCCCTATCCACCCTGCGGAGAACACCACCGCTTCTGAAAACGCAGCTAAGTCGCCTGGGCGAAATGGTGCAATCGTTGCTAAACATCTCAAGTCGCTGCTCGAGGACGGAGGAAGTCCAATTGGCTACGAGGAGAGGTCGCCGGAGGTGCCGGCGGTGGCGAATCGGATGACGGAGACGATGGGTGGTGGAAGAGGAAAGGTGTTTAGAGTGGAATCCGGAGTTGTACGGAGGGCTAAAATGTGGAGAGCCGAAGTTGTTCTTAGGGTTTTGGAAGTGGCTCTGTGTCTGGTCTCTATCTCCGTGATGGCCGCCGACAAGACTAGTGGGTGGGCCGGCGACTATTTCGACCGGTACCAGGAATACAGGTTTGTTTATGGTTTGGGCGTTGGAGAAATTATTCTGTGAGGACAACATAAATGTTGGGGACAAATTCATTAGGGAAATAGAAATTTTAATGTCTGTTATAATTAGAGAGATCGGTTCTGGATGCATGAAAATAGTTACAGACTTAATTAAAGTGCAAGTCTTTAATGGAATCAAGATTATTATTTTCTTAAAAACATTCTAATAACAAAAGCATATGTCTCAGTTGACGGCTTTTTTGTTTTAAGAATATATAGATTGAATTCAATCCCAGTATAAGCGGTGATGTTTATTTATTTATTTGTCTGTTTTTTGGGGTTGCAGGTATTGTTTTTCAGTGAACGTTATAGCATTTGCGTACTCGACACTCCAATTGTTCTCGCGCATTCATTATATGATCTGGAAGAGATACGTGATAAGCATTCCTTTAAGTTACTCGTTTGATTTTTTACTCGATCAGGTAAATGCACGCATTAAAGTTGTTATTTTGTGGTTTTTTTCTGTTCAAGTGTCAAATATCTGGGTATATTTTGATTTAAATAATTTAGAAAGGAAGCGAATTGGCACAATATAGCCTATAAGGGTCCTGACCTCTATTTGGGGATGCTTGCGTTTTGTTTTAACAGATTCATTAATTATTGCTCATAAGTTGATTATGTTTAAGGCTTCCTTGGAGCAAAGATTTTGAAAAGGTGTATTGAATTGTAATTAGGAGTTTATGATTTATTCAAAGTGAGAATTATTCCTACTCTTAAAAATATCTTCAGCCAAGGCGTAAAGGTGTAAACAATGCCAGACAACTTCTCTTACAATCTATGATATGCTTGCAAAATATTTTCTCTGAGCTTTAGCTCCCTTTCACACTGCCTATGTTAGAGTCCCACATTTTGGTTTGTTTGTGTGTTCATGTTAAATCATTCAACTTCCCATTAAAATCTTTTATTACAAGCAGTTGAATTATGCAACATCCCTCTATGCATTACATAGCACTGCTAGTTATGCCCATCTTTGAGGTTTTAATATCGAGCTTGGCTCAAATTGTAAAGGCTATCAGGAAAAAAAAATCATTTGATATCTTGCGGACCTTGCATTACATTTTATTGTATTTGCATGGCCCTATTATATTAAGGACCATTTTCATCCTTGAGTTGGATGGTGAGAATATTTTACATCCAAAAATTTTGAGGTGGTAGACTTTCATTCAAGTTTGCCAATAATATCTAAAGAAATGTGGAGAAACTATATTCTCTTATTACATCTTATTCAAATTACAATCTTTCCTTAGTTATATAGGAAATGTCTAGGGCAAATAGAATTAAGGCTGTTACAACTTACCAAATACAAAATAAACAATACATAAATGACATATAGTATAATAAGAAACATAATAAGGAATAAACTTGAAACAGGAAACTTCCTCCAATAGCTTCCACAAATTTATTTTGTGGGGCCCATATGGTAGGTGGTCTGGGCCGCCTAATAGAGACAAAATCATCGAAGTTGCTTGGAGGTAGGGATTTAGTAAAACATCTACAACTTGAAGATGTGTTGGAATCTCGATAAAGTGAATTGAACCTTTCAATGTTCTTGTCTGTTTTGTATTTGACATTGAACATCTTTTTGCACCCAACAAATCTTTTATATGGAGCAAGTTTTGTAAAAATTAATGTGCCATTTCAATCTAGTGTTTGGATCTCCTCTTCGACTTTTTTTTTTCTATCATGGACTTTGAAGTGCTTTAACAATAGACTTTGGTATCTAGACACCATCAATCTTAGATACACAAGCTTTATAAGTTGATAAGCTCTTATAGGCAATATACTCTTGTATAGGATAACCTGTGCAATGTTTTCTATCTTCTCAACTGAATTTCACCTCACTTGGAGCTTTATAGATGTGTGAATTCAGATTTGGTTGTGAACAATCATATGGTTGCATATTATATTTATCCTATTCAGTAAATTTTTTCCTAGCTTATGCACAAAGTTCTTTGTGGATTTTTGTGATGGTTGCATATTATCTTTATCCTATTCAGTAGATTTTTTCCTTGCTTATGCACAAAGTTATTTGTGGATTTTTGTGATGGTTGCATATTATCTTTGTGGATTTCTGTGCTGTCAATCTCATGTTGGATATCCTCAATTGGTGGAACTTGGGAGAAAGGATGGTTAGAGGGAAGTAGAATAGATTAAGATGACTCTAGATTAGTGTGGGTATTTAGACTAGTGTCTCAAATCTGTTATTCACCCAGATTCTCCTTCTGAACTTTAGATTTGTGGTATTAGAATTATTTTTCAATGAAAGGAACATCCATGGAGTTACATTTTTTTTTTTGTAATTGGAGAATAATATTTATACCTTTTTTTGTTAGAAGCATAAACAATGAAGATACATTTCATAGATTTTGGGTCAAACTTCGTGCAGTTTGGTTGGTGAATGTGAACAAAAGAGATAGTTCAAATATTTTTAAAGGAAGAATTAATGTGAAGGCTTTGACATTAGGGTATATTTCCATCAAAACATCAAGATAGGCTTTGTATCCATGGACTTCTATTAATGAGGTAAGTGGTTATGAGCATTACTTATCCTCATAAAACTTTTGGAACATTGTGAGAGAACATGATAGATCTAGATAGCTCGAGATGTTTATTCTTTCTCTAAGGTATCCCATTTTGCTGTGGAGTTTCAACCTATAAACTCACATGGTTGATATCATTCTGTGCAAGGTAGGGTCCAACACCTTACATGATAACTTTTGTATTCATGTGGTTTTGTATTTTTTATTGCATGAAAATAGTGCAGGTTCGAATCCAACACCCCACATCTATTTTTAATTAATTTAAACAAGCCAATTTCAAGCTGAACACGATTAAAAATATATAAATTGAGTCGAACACGAATATACTTTTCACGAGCAATTTCAAACATAAGCCTTTTTTGAGCATAATTAATTTTGAACAAGTTGAACACGATGCCAATTTCAAAACAAAATTAATTTCGAATGTGCTGAGCATGTGCCAAACCTGAGCTCGCTGAAGCTCGGCTCATTTACTACCCTAGTTTCTAACACTTGTCCTTTGAGTGACCAAGTTTTTTGCAATGTTCACATAATGGACGATTCTTCTCTGGCTTTAAATCATGGGAGGAGTTGTGTGTGTACAAAGTAGAGCTTTCAGTGCCAGATGAACCCACACTTACTATCATCATGAGCTTCTTCCTACTTTCTTCTCTTCTAATTCCAGCAAAGGCTTCCCTGGCGGTATGGATAGGCTTCATCCCCATGATTCTTCCTCTGATTTCATCTAAGTTTTTTATTTAGACCCAATAAGAATTTGATCGTTATACTCTAATCCATTATTATTTTATACATCATAGTATCTTGAGGGCACTTCCATACTCATGTATCATATATATTTAACTATAATCAATATTTTGATAGTGTGTTGAAATCTTGAGTAATATCCAACCCTTCTTGTCGGAGCTCATGCAGCTTTGTCTCAATCTCAAACAATTATGTAGTGTTTTTGGTATTATAATAAGTCTTATGAGCTACTTCCCAATTCTCATGTGTTATTCTATAAAACAAGAAATTTATTTCAATTTTTGTTGTCATAGAATTGATCGACCAAGACATGATCATTTGATCATGGATCTTCCATGAGTGATGATAAGGATCAATGAGGTCAATAATTGTGTCATCTCCTGTAAGAGTTGCTCTTTTTTTTTCACAAATGTTTATAAACACAGGTTGAGACCATTGAAGGAAGTTATGATCATTTAGTTTATAGGTTGTTATAAAGGTTGAAAGTTTAAGGGTTGTTTTGACAAAGTTCTTAGTCTCTGATTCATAACTAACCTCTGGAGTATAACTAGACGTCTTCATTCTATACTTGGTCATAAACCCTATGCACATTTAGAGTTGGATAAGGGACTTGGTTGCTACTTTCTTTAGGAATAGTGAACTGCAATTGTACGAGTCCAACGACTATGATAAAGAGTATAGAAGGGCTTGCATGCTGGCTGGAGGGATTATGGGGGTTACAGGAAGGATTCCGGTTGATAGATGGCTATTGGTGAGGCTCTAACATTTAGAGGAGGAAATAAAGGAGGGATTGCAGGTCGGCTGAAGGGATTCAAACTGTTATAGGGAGGATTCCGACTGCTGTAGAGAGGATTCTTACTGCTGAAGGAGAGCTGGGATAATACCATTGAAGGAGTCATAGCAGATGAAGACAAATTCTTAAACAAATGAAAATGAAATTGATTCGTTCGACCAACACAGACGTAGATGTCGTCACAAGAAGAAGACTAAAATGTCTTTCGAAGCAGACATAGATGAGGTCAATGTTGATTCGTTCGAACGACACAAATGAAGTCGTCATCACAAGATGAGAGTGATGTTGTTCGAAGTAGACGAAGCGCAGACGATCGACACCCTGGTGCCGTCACAGGGTGACGATGAAGCATAGGAAATCGAAGGTGCCGTTGACGCCTAGCGATGCAGGCGACTCGAACGAGTTTCTAATACCATGAAGAAATGTGGATAAACTCTTATTCTATCGTGTTCATTTTATCAGGTTGTCAATGCTATAACCAGTAATTGTAAATACTTAACTAATATTGCAGAATTCTGTCCTTGTTAGGTGGCCCAAATCGCTTGCCATATTGCCCCACCGGATTTATTTGTGAAAGCAAATCGAGTGAGCTTCCTATTTTAGTTTTCTTCCTTCTTATTTTGTTTTTTATTATATTGCATGTCTTTCCTTATTGTTTGTTTTGTATTTGATAAGTTGAATGGCTTTAATTATGTTTGCCTTAAACATTCCACCTACCCGTGCATATAGTTAAATTAGCCTATATTAGTTGGTAATAACAAACATATTAACATCAACATGCCTATTCATTCACAAGTCAAATTAGTCTATGTTTGTTATTTAGTCACAATGCTAAATGTAGATGACAATCTGATGGACTTACAAGATCATAACAAAGCTATGGTGTCAAGACAAGTATCATAGCGTGTCCTACAATTTTACCGCGTAAATAGATCTATTATTTTTGGTATTGATGCCGTATTTATTATTACTTCATTACAATTCCTTTTTTTCCCCATTTTTATATCTAGCTTAGGTAAAATTTTGCCTACCACCATGTAAAATACCATCTCTAAGCTATTATTTTTTTTTATATTTATACTCACACAGCCATATGGTGCTATGCTTTGAACTAAAGAACTTGCGGTTGCAAATGAAGCTCTCAATCACTAAATTAAGTGGGTTGCACAAATATCATCTCTAAGTTAACTTTAGATTTATCAATTCCATTCTATTTCCACTTCTTTGTTTAGTTGGGGTATGATTTTGTGTATCACCATTTATGGTGATGCCATATTTGCTATTAATTTTTGTTCAATTTGGTTTTTTGTCAATATATGCCATATTTGCTATTAATTTTTGTTCAATTTGGTTTTTTGTCAATATATGTTTCACATAAAATTCTTTTATCATTGTGACTAATCGAGATGCTTGACATGTTCAATAGATAAAATATGAAATGCACAATTTGTTAGTAATCCAATTCATTTGTCACATCATCATTGTTGACCTTATCCAACATTTGGAAGTGTGGATTATTAATATTGCCCCTTACATTGGAAGGGTTGGTTTTAGGTTTGAATGTCACAAAATAATCATTAGCCTCATCCCAATTATTTGGGATCAACTTTGTGAATCGTTACTGCTATTCTTTCCTGCTTAACATTGTATTAGGTATCAAATCTTCTAATCTATGCAGATCTATTTATAACAATTCTTTCCATTTTAGTACTTTTGATCTAATCCTCATCTTTTGTAATATTTTTACACTAATGTTTTTTTAGTTATGTGCATAATTTTTTTTTCTTACTTTTTTCATTCATGCTCATACTATTAAGTCTATTTTTCACAAACTTATTTTCAATAAATTCTCTTCACACTGTTTCTAACAATAATCATTCAACGATTCATTTTCTCTAGTTTAACAAACTAGCTATCCTAACATTTTCATTTATGCCACACACATTTTGGATTCTTTTATTGATCAACATTTAGGCCCATACAACATTGTTAGATTAATTGTAGATTTTATAACATTTGCCTTGAATCAGCATAATATTCTCTTATGCTATAACAATTTTGAGACACTTTTTTCATTTTAAACATTTGGTCATTACCTTAGAAGTTGTATCCTCATCCATGTCTCGATTTTTCAATCTAATATGTCTAACTTACTTTAAAATAACACATTCATGTATCTCTTTATCTTCTAATAATATTGATTGATGAATACTAATATCACATCCACTAAAACTATATCAAATGCTTTTCTATTCTATTAATCTTATGCCCTTTATCGTCTAATTATTTTTTTAATTATTTAACTTTTAATAGAAGTGTCAAATTTGGTGTACGGGTCGGATTTTAGTCTGTCCCGAACCTCAAATGACAGATACCCCTTTCGTTTGTTTACCCACATGATGTATCAATTAATAAGAAAATGTGGTTGAAATAATGTTATTTAGAAAGTAAAATAAAATTACTTAAAGAAAAAAATTAGGGGGAAGAGAATATTTCAAAGTAGGGCTCAGTGAGATCAAATTATCAAAGAAGGCTCCATCTAGGGTCATCAATTGTGCCATTTTGGCTTAAAGATTAGGTAGTATCTGTGACAAACTTTGACATATGTGAGGTAATACTAGGTAATATCTATGACAAATATGTAGGGTTAATTATTGAATTCACAATTGCTGACCAGTTGATCCTTTTGTTTTGTTTTTTCTATCATTGCTCTACAAAGCATTTCAAAAAATGAAATGCATCACCTATACAATCTTAAAAACCATCATTGCAAATAGACAATTATACAAACCCAAGAAACTAACAGGTTCACAAAGTCACCAAACAACT
>NEWO01000164.1:6872-42349 GCA_003013225.1 Phalaenopsis aphrodite | reverse complement strand
TATTGAAGTCCTAATGTTTTATGAGTAATTTGTTTGCTTTTGTCTCTTCTTCAATCCAGAGAACTATTTTCTGTAAGAAATATGAGCACATCTACTTCATTAGACATAATAAAAATTCACTACAAAATTGTATCAATCACATGGAAATCTAAAAGTTCAACTGTTAGATAAGCTAGATAAAGTGCTTTACAGTAATGCATTTCATTGCCTCTACTTCAATCCACAGAAGCATTTCCTGGAGAAAATTTGAGCATTGTTTTTTTTTTTTTTTTGAAAAATATATTATTTGAAATGTCTTTGTTCTTATGCAAACATGAATGCTAGATGCTAGATAAGTTATTTCTTTCACTTTTCTCTTGTTCAATCATGCTAGGCAAAAAGACCCTGAACAAACCATTAGAGCGCAGTGTGATCTCTTAATCAAAGAAGACTCCATTTAAGATCATCATTTTTATCTGGCTTCAAGACCAACATAGTACATTTGCAAGCACTTCTATGTGTGATCTATCGGTGACAAAACTTATTTCTCAATTTTAGAAGTTACAATTGGTGACCGGTTGAGCCATTTGATAGTTATTTGTCATTATTATTCTAAATAACATTTCAAACACGAAATGCATTGCGGCCGAAAAATAAAAAACCATCCCAAAGTACCCAAGCACAGACTAAATTATCTAGCATTTAAACTTATAGGTGTGCATTAGCTCAAAGTCAGTCCTAATGGTATAATTTCTTTCAAAAAACCAACATTCTTCATTATTCAAAAAAAAAAAAGTGAGGTGATAGCTCATATAGCATCTAAGCTTCATGTTTGCATCAACTCAAAGACATTCCCAATATAATAGCTGAAAGCCATTCATAATATAATAATGTCATGTTTACATCAGCTCAGAAAACCAACTTGCGAATTGAAGAAGAGGCAAGAACAACCAAATTAACCATCTAACATCAGAACATTAATATATAAAATAGCTTCAACATAAATTTTCAAAACAAATAGTAGCGCATATATATTTCTCCATGCATAACTTTTTCTGATTGAGCAGGAGGAAAATGGAATGTAATATCAATATATAGCATTTAATGCTCACGTTTGCATTAGAACAAAGACATTCCTAATGATATAATTTAAAAAAAACAAATAATGCTAAAATTTCTCTCCAGAAAATGTTTCTTTTGATTGAACAAGAGGTAAGAGGAACCACATTAACCATCTAACATCTAAATTTTAATATATAACATAGCTTCAACATAAATTTTCAAAAACAAAAAACAGTACACATATCTCTTCATGCATAACTTTTTCTGATTGAACATGAGGAAAATGGAAAGCAATAACTTATTTAGCATCTAAACTTCATGTTTTCATTAGCTCAAAGACAATTCCAATGATTTTATTTTTTAACAAAACCACATGTGATCAGAATTCTTTCTAGAAAATGATTCTCTGAATTGAAGAAGAGACGAGATCAACCAAATTAACCATCTAACATCATAACTTTAATATATAAAATAGCTTCAACATAAATTTACAAAGCAAAGAACAGTTCGCATATTTCTCTCCATACATAACTTTTCTTGATTGAATGTGAGGAAAATAGAAGGTGATAACTTATCCTGCATCTAATCTTCACAGTTGCATTAGAACAATGACATTCTCAATGATATAATTTCTCCAAAAATAAAAATAGTGCTCAAAATTTTCTCTAGAAAATATACCTCTATATTGAAGAGGTAAGAGCAATCAAATTAATTATCTAAGATTAGAACTTTAATATATAAAATAATTTCAACATAAATTTTCAAAATAACATGTATCTCATCATGCAAAACTTTTTTTGAGTGAATATGAGGAAAATGGAAGGTGATAACTGATCCAACGTCTAAACTTCATGTTTGCATCAGCTCAAAGACATTCCCAATGATTTTATTTTCAAAAACACAAACAATGCTCAAAGTTTTCTTCAGAAATTATTTTTCCAAGTTGAAGCAGAGGCAATGAAATGTAATTACTGTAATACACTTTATCTAACTTTTTTAACAGCTGAACTTTATGATTTCTATCTGATCAATGAAATTTTGTAATGGAGGCAGAAAGAACATAAGGAAATATATATTATATCAAATGAAGTAGATGTGCTCATATTTCTTTTCAAAAAATGATTATTTAGATTGAAAAAGAGATAAGAGCAACCAAATTATCCAAACGAAAAAATGCCAAAACAGAAAAATGCAGAATGCAGAGTTCGAGAGAAATGATGGAAATATAATGCTGAACCAAATTACCCAAACAACCAAAAGGTAAACCGATAGGATGATAAAACAAGGACATCATACTATCAAACCACCCAAATGGAAAAATGCCGCAACGAAAACCTTCAAACCATCCCAACATAGAATAAAGGAGATCGAGAGAAACATACAGAGATAGGTAGCAAGAGTTGATGTCATTGAGAACGGACGGAGGGGAGCTCCTAGTCGGGTTTCTGCCCTAAAGACATAGGTTACGACCGAGAATAAGAAGGGGATAAGGGTTATTTGTGGTGACATAGGGAGAAATTTTGACTATTGAAGAGGGGCAGTGACGACATTTTAAAGCCGAATCAGAGCTCAAATTGAGGAACCCAGAAGCCCCCGCTGTTCGACTTTCACCGATCTATTGTCAGACATCCACGAAATGCATGATTTAAGCAGGCTCCCAAACACCACGATCGGTGTTTCGGGAACGACAAGCGACAAAAACGAGCGCCAAACACACCTTGAATGCTCCTCTAGATTGCAGCATAGATAATATGATTTGACGCACAAATTAGTAGAATTTGAAATTAGCGATTTTGTGTTTTTAAAAGTCAAGCCAATAAAAGATACAAGTTAGATTTTGTCGGGGAAGCAAGTTGAGTCCCAAGTATATCGATCCTTTTGAAATTATAAAAAGGTTTGGTACATTTGATTACAAGCTAGCTTTACCCGTTGATATGTCATATATTCATGAATTCATGATGTTTTTCATATCTTAATGCTGAGAAATAAGTTTCAAATTCAGACTAGAGGATGTCACATGAAGACATTGAAGTAAAAAAAAAAAAAACTTATATTGAAGAGCCTAAAAGCATTTTAGAAACTGATGTTAAGTAGTTAAGGAACAAACAAATTTTTTTTTTCAAAATAAAGTGAAAGCATATGCCTAAAAAATAAGCTATATGGGAAAAAGAAGAATTGCAACAAAATAAATTTTTTTTGTTCAAGTGAATTCAAAAATTTCGTGGACGAAAATTTTTATGAGGAAAGAGATGTAATACCAAATTTCAACAATTTTAAAGTATACTTCAAAATTTTCATTCCTCTAAATTTGACCAAATCAATTTAATAAAATTATAAACTTCAAACGATTAATTTAATCTATAACACCGATCATGAAATTTTAAAGTATGACAAAATATAAAATGATGAAGTTATAAGTTTAATTACCCTTAATCTAATTATTCTCCCTAATGTTCGACACTGTTCCCAACGGCTCCCTCTCACACACTTATGCACGTAAGCGGTTGCATTCAATCAAATGGAAGGGAATAATTGGGATCACAATAGATGCCGCATACCTTTCATTTCTTCCCTCTCTTATCACTCAGTTTCGATCGATTGAAGGCTTCTGCAATTCGACACTGTAGCAGACACAATCGTGTGAACTGCAAGGAGTTGTAACTCACGACTGGAAGCTCCGTGGAAAAAAATTATTAGTAGGAAACCTTCTTTCGTGCTAATTGAGATATTCATTTTCTTCCTTACATTATCGTTTTGACATTTGCTACAAGTTGAATCATTCCATGTATTTCCTATTAGAAAGAAAAATAACCGAAGAAGAGTTGGTTATGTCGAGAAGTCCTTTTCAAGTAAGAATTCATTAATGAGTTATTTTTTGGATTAAATCATGAAAAAAACAAAGATTTCATGAAATCCTAAGAGGTCTATGAATTTTACGTTGATTACACTAGGAGATGAGCTTTAGGAAACTCGTCGTAGTCTGTTCCTTCGATTCAATTTAACTAATCATGTATTAACTTAAGAAAAATAACTTTTTTGTAGATTTTTTTATGGTTACGCATTTGCTTGTATCTAGAATTTTCTTCATATTGTTGCCAAATACTTGCATAAATTGTATGAATGCAAATTCAAATCGTCTCTTACGATTCCTATAATTTTACTATGTTATGGATCTAATGAACATGCTTATGAAATCAATTGCTTGAGGTATCCATTTATTATGATTTATGCATGTGATATATGAAATGCATGTTACAAAAAATACAATTTAAGAAATGTTACAAGTGATGTTATATGTACGTTATTACATGAATGTTTGTCAGTACGAATGATAGGGAATCATGAGATTCCTGACTTATGGTATTCAAACGGAGGTGAAACTCCAGGAACTGTTGGGATCAAATGAGGACAGAACATAGGAAACCGTTGATACCAGGGGGCTATTGATAATTGCTTATTTGGGAGGGCCTAACTTTTTTCAATAGTTAATGTAGCATTCGGGCTGGTGACGATCCATGACATGAAAGAACATGAAAATAATTGAGGCCTATAGAATTGAAAGTGACATTTCTATGATTAGATTAATGATTCTTATGAATATGTTTATGATTACAGATGAATAGATGAAATACATGTTTTAAACAACAATCATGATTCTTTGCATTACATATTTTATATGATTATAACATGTTATGATGTGTTGTGAACATGCACGAGTTACATATAAGTGCACATTTTTTTCAGTATATAAAATTTATTTTAGCCTTGATTATATCGCTGAGTTTGCTGTAGCTCAAACCACATTGTTGACTTTCGGGAAAATGTATGAGGCACTAACGCGTGTAGCTAGGTATGACTTGTACAACATTTGCATTATAATTTTGGGAGTTTGTACAAACTTTTGGGTGTGTACTTTGTTAACATCATTTTTAGCGAGGTCTTAGTTTCCTACTCCCAGAACCCAAAATTTAGCCTTAAGAGTCCCTTGTTAACCATCTTAGTGGACTAGTAATGGAGCCCACCTCCTGTAGAGCTTCGAACCATTTCTTGACTCTTTTTTTGTGAAGAATTCGCATGAGTGGTTTCAAGCACTCAACTTTTAGTTGCAATGGCTAAGGACCAACATGTAGAGGGTCTGAAAATGATTTCCTATAGGATCAAACAGACTTAGGTGAACCCTTTGTGACTCGAATACTCGAGGACGCTGCAATTCACGCACTCACTGCACCACACACGACTTTGACTTGAATTGACTTGCACACCGGTGAATTTGTCCGGACGACCCCAGATGACGAAACAAACTACACCGACGCGTCTGGAACGTCAACTTTAGCTGGGAAGGACACCTGTATTGCTAGGGTTACGCACATACACAAATAACACGAAAATCGATGCACATTTTTTTATAGTGGGCGTGGGCCCGAGCTCAATCCATGTTCATTTCGAGTTTGAATCGAGCTCGATTCGGGCTAATCACCATCTCACAGAATTTCAAATTTTGAATTTCGAAATTCAAATGGAGCATTTAAAACTCATATTAATTAAAAATAATCTGTTTTTATTCTTTTCCAATTGAGCGACTACATCGAAGGAAACTATTCAATTCCCCGCCAAAGTTTTCACGTAACGACTCTCTCATATTCAACCATACTAATTGGCCTCGACAGGGGACAGAGGGATTGATTCGATCATCCTCCGCTCCGCTCGCTCCCACTCCCGTCTATTTTTTTCCTCGTGCGATTAGTCCTTCCTCTTCCCGCTCTCTGCTCAATCCCACATCCCTCTTCCTCGCGTAGAAGAAGCTACGCTCGAGACCCTCTCCCGCACTCTCCTGCTCGCCTCCTCCCTGCACCTAAGAAACCCACTCTCTCCTCGATTCTGCCTCCCACGCCGAATCCCCTCGCTTCTCTCTGCGAACTCCGAAGCCCTCGCCTCTTCCCTCTGCGCTAGAATCACACTCTCTCCTCGATTCTGCCTCCCACGCCGAATCCCCTCGCTTCTCTCTGCGAACTCCGAAGCCCTCGCCTCTTCCCTCTGCGCTAGAATCACTCGCCTGCTTCATCCTTGCCTCCTCCTTCTCACGATCGACTCCTCTGCGCTGACGCTCTCTCACACCAAACGACCCTAGCCAAAACTGCTACAACTCCTTTCCTTAAGGTAAATGATTTCCTCTGTCTGGTATATAAAACTAACTGCCATATTCTTTGTTCTTTCTAAATTGTTTTTTTTTATTTGATTAAAATTGGGTGGTGTTATGGAATGAAATTGTGAGATTTTCTGCCCTTTTTGATTGGAAAGTGAGCCTTGCTTGTGGTTAACATCAATCATTATGACCACCCAATTTATATTTATTTACATGCTTAACGCCTAAAATTTACCTTATTTTCAAACGTACCACACAATTGCCATGTATTCGCATATCTAATACGTTGGCGTCAATTCTTACATGCATATCATACAATGCTTATATTTTCTGCATGCCCAGAACTTAAACCTTACATCTACACCACCCAGATCCTTAATTTTAGAAAATAAGTACCTCTGTTTTTTAACATGAAGGACATCTTTTCCTGCTTAGAATTCATTCACTTCTTTGGGACTGCTTTATTCGCTGTTTTGGAGAGGGATTTAGGGACTTTTAATTTTTTTTTTGTGTACCATTTTGAGAAGTTTTGCTTTGCTGTTTGGAGAGTTAAAAGTACTGGAAAGTAGTTGAAATTTGCTGGAAAGTACTCGAAATCTACTGGGAGTGCTGGAAAGTACTTGAAAAACATTGTAGAAGTGTTGTTGAAAGCTTTAAAGTGTTGTTTGGTGATGAACAAGTGTCGTTCGGTGATAAAAAAACTGTTGTTTAGTGCTTAAAACTGCTGTAGGTAGTTTACAAGTGTTGCAAATTACTGTTTGGAAAACTTAAAAGTGTTGTAAGATGCTGTTTAAGGCTTTTTTGGACTGAGAAATGGTTGTATAAGTGTTGTTTGGAGTCGTTGATTGCTGTAGGAGGTTGTTGGAAGAGCCTAGGTTGCTGTTTGGAGTTGCCAATCACTGTAATAGGTCGTAGGAAGAGTCTAGGTTGTTGTTTGGAGTCACCGATTGCTGTTGGATGCTGTAGGAAGCGTCAAAGCTGTTGTTTGGGGCGATTGGAGCTCGTATAAGCGCTGTTTTAAGGCTTATGGGCTGCACTTATTGAGTTCGTCTAGCAGTTTGGGGGTTGCGTTTCTTGATTCCATCTCATGGCTTTTGGTCACGCACTTTTTTGAGTCTATTTGGTGACTTTTGGAACTCTCTTTTTTCTACTGAATTGAAGGACTCTTGGGCCGATCAAAACATTGTCTTGGGACAAATTTGAGCACTATTATAGAGAGTCTCTTTAATTACATTTGTTGAAAGATTTTTTACGTTTTTTTTTAGGTTGATTCACTTATTATTTTTCATTGAATTTGTTAGTTTTGGAAGTGAGTCAACCTTCTCTTTTTCGTTTGTTTTGTTACTTTGTTTAAGTAAAAAAAAAGAGAATTTCTGATTTAATTACTTGAAGGACGCTTATAAATATTTGAGGATTGGTTGGAAAACACGTAATTGGGGGTAGAACACTTTAAATCACTTTAGGCACAAGTTAAAGTGTATGCTTCCTAGATTTTAGGAGCACGCCCTAGGTGAGAACCCATATACCTAATTCTCAGTGTAGGTCTCCTAGATTTTAGGAGCACACCCTAGGTGAGAGCCCATCTACCTATTTCTTAGTGTAGGTCTCCTAGATTTTAGGAGCACACCCTAGGTGAGAACCATTTACCTAATTCTCAGTGTAGGTCTCCTAGATTTTAGACGCACACCCTAGGTGAGAACTTATCTACCTATTTTTTCAGCATGGGTATTTTAGATTTTAGGAGTATACCCTAAGTGAGAGTTCGTCCACCTATTTTTCAGTATAGGCTTCCTAGATTTTAGGAACACACTTTAAGTGAACGTTCATTCTCCTATTTTTTAAATAAATAATGAAGCTTGACACTTGACCCTGATTCACAAACTGATTAAGACACTAGACATAATGATGCACTGATTCACAAACTGATTAAGACACTAGACATAAAGTGCACCGATGCATAGTTCATGCTTCCTTAATCAAAATCAACAGTGAAATTTCCGCAATGGCTTAACCTACAGTGAAACCTAGTGCACCGGGATTTGAGCTCGGATATTACGCTCAAATTCTCCTGACAATTGGGAAAATTTGTTAACACCACATATGGATTATCGGACTAGAATAAGTCTAGAGTCTAGGTGGTGAGGGCAATGACGACATTGCTTATGTGCTTAAATAAGATACAAAGTGAGATTATTAGAGTAGTATCTCCTACCTCAAGGATCTTCAATAAGGGAGAGAGAAAAATCTATGATACTATTTGCCGATTCTTGGTGAGATCGTTGCCTCCGACACTCTTAGGTTGTCAGTAGTTCAACACGATTAGAGTGACTAGCCTGTGGATTATACGACTTTACAAAATATTTACAAAAATAAAATAAGAATTTTTTTTGCATGTTAAAAAGAACTCTACATAAAAAAGACTTAAACAACAACTTTTGCATGAAACTCAAAGAATTTTTCTATGAAAATTTATAAAGGTCCATGGCCAGTCACTTGAATTAGGGTTAATAACTGCCTTCTGTAGATTGTCGGACTGATAACTTTTGTTCAAGACCGGGAAGCACACAGTCCATCTTCGAGCCCCCACTTTTACCAATGTCTTACACCCAGTCCTGATCTTCCATATGTGGCTAAGGGTTTCTTTTGCTCATGATTTTTACGATTCGTTTTTTGCCTTTCGTGCTGAGTTTTCTTGCATTGTTTAATTTTCTTGCAAGTTTATTTAAATTTGCTACAAATCATACTATGCTCGCAAAACTAATGACGCAATAGTAATAGATGCCTAAGTACGCTTTTACAGTTTATCTATAACATGTTACTTTACTGCATTTTATCTTTCAAGTATCTTTTATTTACCTACAATTTGCTTATTTTGCATGTATAACCAGAACTGAAAAAAAAAACGAAATAAAACAAAATCAAACATTGACGCCAAAACTGTGAAACATAAATCTCAAACACTTAAACCCTGAAGCTAACTCGAAGGCAGAAGGTTCAGAGATAAATTCGTAGGTAGCATGACTCGGAGCTCGGAACGAACAACAAGAGGATCTTCTTCAGCAATCTCTTTCATAGTCTAAATAACAACCCATAGGACTTCGAGGTAGTTCGCCCAACGCGACGTAAATCCTCACTCCCTCTTTAGGCTCCTGTACAACCATGTTGTGCGGCGTAAGTCCTAATTCGCCTCAGGTTTCGAGTTTGACGTCCAAAACGATGTAAAACCTCTTATCTCTACGGGCTATTTGCATAACTAGTTATTATGCAAGTGTAAGTCCCAAATAATAAAATTGACACAATTAAACATTCAAATAACACCCTCTCTAAAACATAGCCGCACAGTAGATTCGTTTGGGAAGTCATTGAGGTTTTCTCCTCAGGATCTATGACATCCCTTATCTTTTTCTTCATTTGGACTCCTAAAAAAAATATTAACTGTTTCTATTTGAGTCATTCCCACTGTCTTTTCACGTCCTACCGTGAAAACCTAAACTTTGAATTCTTGAAGACTAATACCTCTAATCATTATCGAGAGTTTTCTCAAGTGGCTCCCGTCATTTGAAATGTAATTAACTATGGGGGCTTGCCTCTATAGGGAATTTTGAACCTAGGTAAAATAAACCTTATTTAATCTTTGTATTAGATAGAAGAACTTGTCGGTCATACATAAAATATTCGCAGACCAAATGAATGTCACAAATATCTTAGTTTGCAAGATTGTGTCTATCGCCGAGGTATATACTTATCTTTCGGGAGGGTGTAACATTCGCGATATCGGACATAATTATGTAAACTATTGGTCGAATGAGATCCATTTGGTCTCATTTATTTTTAAAAATTAAAGCATACTACTTTCAAAATCAAAAATATATACCTCTTATATTTAAATTAAATTTCAAAATTATTTTCAATATTTTTGATTTTCAAAAAGTTGACTGTCATACTTTTGTTATATTAGATTTAAGAATTCTATATAGATGTATATATATTTTGATGATATAATTTTCACCCTTCCAAGCATATATAAACTTGAATGAATTATGAAATGAAATGAATAATGTACATTTTGCGCCGATTTAATTAAATTGGTTCATCACACTCTGAGTCCTGATTCTGCAAGCCTGAACAAGTATTGGTGAGAAATTGATTTGATTGAATCGTTCACTTCTATTGCACTATAGTTGACCCTTAACGGGGGCCAGTTAGGGTGTGACAAACAGTGTCTTATTTACAATCCTATCCGTCTTTTGAAAATTTGACTTGACCAAGCTCTCAACAATAAAATGAGAGTCTGGGGCGTCAAATTTTCAAAGTTCACAATCACCACGAGATAATCACTATGTAATCGACATGTGACTATTTTGAACACTTAACTTACTGATCTTGTCACAATGTCTAGAATGTCCAACCACAATCCACTTTCTAAGATGAGGGGTGCTTCATTGCTTTAAAAATTTTGAAGATGATCTCTTCATCTTGAAATTTAAGGATGAGTTTTTTTTTTTGTGATCATCAATCAATTTCCTTCCTATTGCCAGAAAGGGACAACTCATGATGATTTGCATCTCCTGATTCTACTCCTCCGTGTTCATTTTTTCAAGCATATATTCCTTGACCCACTTCGGAGTTTCGATTGAATGATCTGCCAGTTGTAACGACATGTTTGTAAGCTTGAATTAACCTTTCTCATGCTCTTTACGTATGTAATGTGGCATCTAATTCACATAAGCTCTCAAAACACACACTACTTTGTTAAAGTGTATATTCAAATAGTGTAGGGAATGGTAAAGCTCTTTAGATGTTTCAACTTTATTATTATTATTTTTTTTGGAAAATGGCATCATACTCTTCAGTGAGTTCTTGTACTATTCTAGCATTATTAGTTAAAAAAACTCCATAAATTTCATGCTATCCAATATTTGCTTCGGTGTTTCTGCAAAAGGAATGTTAACATGCAACTTTTTGAATATATCCAGGAACTTCGAGAAATACTTACCCAACTCTACTTATGAATGTGTTGTGGATTTGATAGTGACGGAGGTGGACTGTTTTTATTTAGGCCTCTCCTATTCTTTGCTTCTTTTTTTTCCCTTTCCACTCTACAGTTTCAGAGGCCTGGCATGTTCCCTTAGATTGGTCTCCATTTTGGTTGGAAGTGACACTTGTTTCTTGATGGTAGTTGTTGTGATCGTTGTCCATTTTGAACATTGGCATTTCTTATGGCAATCTTCTACCTTTGGTGATAAATATCCATCTTTTGTTTGCTGTTAATATCCGGGTAGGTAATGAAATCTGGGTTATTATTGAAAACTAGTGGGTTGGTGCATAATATTTCGATTATTTCAAGAAAAAATAGGATGATTCTGCCAGCGTGGATTTTAAATGCCGGAGAATGAATTGCTTGGTTGGTTTTCTTTTTTATCACAATGTGAAGTTTTCCCTTACATTGCTAAACAAATAGGTTCTGTTGACTGCCTATAGAACATGTAATGAAGTTTTTTGAGGAGTGACCAACATGGTCAGATATGGAATGAACAATATAGCATACTTGATGAGTGAGTAATGCAGTTTACAATGATGGGTGATGAAACTAGTTCAAGGGGTGTAGATTGCCTTAGGTTGGTAAGAGTACAACTCTAGTCGGCAAAGGATTAAAGTTTTTTGTTTGGGAATGTGTATGATGTTCAAGATTGCAAATGATGATGACAAGTAACACTTCATGTTAATGAACAACAAAAGCCTTGTGTGGTAATGGACAAGGCACATTTTGTGTCAGGAAATCTCCAACAAACAATTCCTAACTTTACACCAAACCACAGAATAACAAGATTACACCAATTCAAGAAAAAATCGGAACAAAATTGAACTAAAAGCACAATCAAAGTAACAAGAAAACACACGAGAATTTTACGTGAAAAAACCCGAGAACGGAAAAAAACCATGGAGCCACACAAGCAAAAGTTCTACTATAAAATTCAGAAAGTTTTACAAATAACTTGCACAAGTTCTCTCTCCACACACAAGTAAAACTTACAATACTCGCTGCACCATCTTCTCTCAACGATCCGACACAAGAATCACTAAAATCCACTTCTTCGACACTTCTCACCTTTATCAAGATGCTCGTCGAAGTATACACAAGGAAAAAACACTATAACCATCGAAACTTGCTTGAAATCAAGATTAAAAACTGAAATCCTGTGATAAACTACTCCTGGCGCTTAGGCGACCAGACTTGCCACCTAAGTGCCCAGCTCTTGGGAAGCATAACCCACGCCCGAAAAAACAGGCGCTTGAGCCCCCAGGGTCGGCGCAAAAGCGTCGGCTTCTTTGTTTGTGCCCAAACATGGGCACAAAAGCGCCTCTTTAAAAGTCGCGCCCAACAATGGGCGCTTAGGCACTGGGTTCTGGGGTGCTTTTGGCTCCACAAACACAACAATCTCACACTTGGAGACAATAGCACCCAACACCAGTCCTCTGTACCTGCACTTGAATCATCTTCATAGTCTCATATTGTGGCCACGTTCCGTGGTGTGGCTCACCCTCGATCTCAACCTTCATGAAACCTAACTGAAGTCGAGCATAGCTTCAGTTTCTCGATATTCGTAATCTTCCTCAACATATCTGTAGGATTCTGAGCTGTATATATCTTTTATAGGAACAACTGTCCATCTTCAAATAGAGAGCGCTTGAAATGATATATCACTTGAACATGTTTCGTCCTGACATGAAAAACAACGTTCTTAGCAAGATGAATCACACCCCTACTCTCATTGTAGAGTTTTCCAATCTCTTGTCTTTGCTCAATTCTATCATGAAACTTTGTAGTCAAATCATCTCTTTGCTAGCATCAGTAATAGCAACATATTCGGTCTCCGTAGTTGAAAGTGCAACAATCTTCTACAACATGGAAACCCAACTCACCGCTGTGTTTCCCAATATATAAATATTGTACTTCTCCTACTGTTCACATCTGCAGATCGGAATCTATGAACCCTTATAGACTGATCCCTACACTTCCATAACAAAGTGTCCTGTTGACTGTTCCCCTCATATACCTGAGAATCTATTTTACCTCCTCCCAATGATGCTTACCTAGTTGGTCATGCGCCTGCTGACCACTCCCACTGCATATGAAATATCTGGTATGGAACAAATCATCACATACATCAAACTTCCAACTGTTGAAGCATAAAAGGGTTCTTTCTATTTGTGCTTGCTCAGCTTCAGAGTTAGGCAATAACTCTTTAAATAGTTTGAAGTGACCACCCACGAGAGTGCTAACTAGTTTCGCCTCGCTCATATTGAACCTCTATAGGATCTTTTCAACATACTGTCTGAGACTACTTCAGTGTTCCTTCTTTTGTCCCCACTGATTCTCATTCTGAGGATCTTCCTGGTTAATGTCGAACTCACTTGTTAATTGTTTTTTTAAGTCGCTGATTTTCTTCATATCCGCCCCTGCAATTAGCATGTCATACGCAAGAAGCATGATATAACAATTACTGAAGTGTTTGATGAAGCAACATCGGTCTATCGGCACTTTAAGTACTCATTTTTTGACATAAACCTGTCAAATCTTTTGTACCAATGTCTCGGAGCCTGCTTCAAGCCATAGAGGCTCTTCTTCAATTTGTAGACCGAACCTTCTTTGCTTGAAACATTGTAACCTTTTGGTTGCACCATGTATAGCTCATCCAGATCTCCATGTAAGAAAACTGTTTTTATATTCATATGCTTCAGATGTGTATCTTTTGCTACCAAACTCAGCACAACCCTGACAGTCGTCATCTTCACTACTGAGGAGAAGATCTCCGAGTAATCTGCTCATTCCCTTTGCTAGAAACCCTTCACAACAAGTCTTGCCTTGTAGCGTTTGCTATCATCTGCATCCTCTTTCAGCCTGTCGATCCATCTGTTGTGTAGTGTTCTTTTGTCATTTGGTAGTATTGTCAAATCCCAAGTCTGATTTGACTCCAATTATTGTATTTCTTCATCCATAGTTATCTCCCACTTCCTTGAATCTTCAACTTGAGTGGCCTTAAAGCACTCTGGTTCACTACTATCAGTTAGTTACAATTAGTGTAAAGAATGAGAATACTTGTGTATGGGTCGTATCACTTTGCTAGATTTTCTGACTTTTGTAGCAGATGACTGAGGAACTTCTAGTGCTCCTTTTGGTTGAACACTTGTTCTTTCTCCATCCTCCTAATTACCAGTGTCATCTATCTCCACATATCTGAATTCTTTAGAAGTAGTTGACGGACTATCCCGAGTTTTTACTTTGTTCTTGTACATCTCCATCTCATTGAATGTGACTTCTCTGCTTCTGATGAATTTCTGATTCTGATAATCCTTGAACTTGTACCCAAATTCATCTGAGCAATATCCAATCAAGGTGCACTTGACAGATTTCGAGTTAAGCTTGCTACTGGACCCTGCATCAACATGCACATATGCAGACTACCCAAATACTCTTAAGTAAGACGGACACACCTTTCTGTCACTCCAAGTTTTTTCAGGTAAACCTTCCTCCAAAGGTATTGATATATTATGACTGATTAGATAAACTTTAGTGTTCACCGTTTCAGCTTAAAACTATTTTGGCAAAGCCTACAATGCAGTCTCATACTCCTAGCACGCTTCGTGATTGTTCTGTTCATGCGTTCAACCACGCCATTATGCTCTGGTGTCCTTGGGACAGGAAACTCATGCTTGACTCCCTCTGTTGCACATAAATTCTCAAACTTCTGATGACGATACTCACCCACATTATTTGATTTGAGACATTTTGTTTCAAGTCTGTCTTAATTTCTATCATAACCTTCCACTTCTTACAGACTTCAAATACATCGGATTTTTGCTTTAAGAAATAAACCCATACAGTCTCGTGTAATCATCAATAAACGTGACAAAATAGCGACAACCTCCAATGGATTGAAGTGGAATCCCACACATTATTATGCACTAACTCTAGTTTCTTTGATTTCACCACTGACTTGCTCTTGGAGAAAGAAACATTCTTCTGCTTGCTATATATACTATCTTCACAAAAATCCGATCAACTGACTTCAAATCTTGAAGTTTATTCTTCAAAAGTAGGGACTTCATACTTTTCTCGCTCATATGACTAATCTATGATGCCACAGATTTACATCCACCCTGGTTCTAGCTAAATTAATGAAATCAATCATTTCATGGATCAGATAAAGGGTTCCTTCTATGTTGCCCCGAGCCATCACTACACCTTCCACGAATCACTCGTGAAAATTGTTATGTGTCTTAACTTTATCAACTGACTTACAAAGATAAGATTTCTCTTCAAACTTGGAACATGTCTAACTTCAGTAAACTTCCAGACTTTTCCATTTGACAATTTGATATCGACATCACCCTTTCTTACAACATTGCAGACCTTGCTATCTCCTAAATAAATCTTACCTAGATCACTCTGAGTGTAGTTTTTAAATACCTCTTTATTGGGGCAAACATAAAAGAAACACTTAAATCCACTGTCCAGGATTCAGTACTGACCATGGATAACACCAGAGAATCATTTTGAATTTCATCAGTGGAGATATTAGTAGAGATACTACTTTTCTGTCCTCAACCACCAGGTTTTCTTAGAGCTTTGCATTCTTTCTTGAAATGCCCTTTCTTATCGCATTTGCAATATTCCCCTCTGCCTGACTTGGACTTTCCTTTCTTGGACTTGAATCTGCCTCTACCTGTATCCCCGCTTAGAGACATTCCCCTGTTATCAACATTCAACGCAAATTCTGAAGATTTACCATTCACAGCTTTTCTGCAAACTTCTTCATTCAGTATCTCTAGTGCTCTGACTTCATCATCAAACATGATCTCCCCAAAACAAAACAGGCTCGTTATAGTGTTAAAGTTATTGAGATGCTCTGCCACAAAATTGGCTTCCACCATATTCATATTGAATAATTTATTCATTAGAAAAATCTTATTGGAAGCAGAAAGTTTTTCATACGTCTTGGCTAGTGCTGCCATGAGATCTACCATAGTTTTATTATTCACAATTTTGAATGCAACAGCTGAGGAAAGTGATAACCTAATAAAACCTAGTGTCGTTCGATCCAACACCTCTCATTATGTCATAGGCATAGATTTAAGTTTCTTTGTAATTCCTTGTAGTAGCAAGTATAATTTTTGCTGACAGAACAATTCTCCATCTGCATCTTCCAGAAAACGAAGTTCGTCTCATTAAACTTCTCCACCTTAAACCTTACTTCTTCGGTCATTGCTCCCACTCAAATTGAACCCTATTGGTACCAGTTGGTTAGGAAATCTCCAATGAATAATTCCCAACTTTAGCGGGGATTAGGATCAATTAGAAACTAAATCACACCACATAATTAAAAAAAATTAGAACAAAATTGAACAGAAAGCAAAATCAAGCCAATCAAAAAAACACACGAGAATTTTACGTGAAAACCCTTAGAACTGGAAAAAACCAAGGAGCCACAACATAAAAAATTCCACTATGAAATTCAGAAGCTTTTACAACGAACTCATACAAGCTTTCTCTCTACTCACAAAGAAAATATACAAGACTTGTTTCACAATCTCCCTTCTCCTATCCGATGCAAGAATCACACCGAATCACTGCAATCCACTTTTTCGACACTTCTTACCGTCACCGGGATGCTCGTCGAAGAATTCAGAAGGAAGAAACAGCAAAATCATCAAACACTGATTGAAATTGAGATTAAAAACTAAAATCTTGAGACAAACTGCTCCTACTGTTTAGGCGTTCAGACTTGGTGCCTAAGCGCCAAGCTCTCTGAAAGCATAACCCGTGCCCAGCAAAACGGCTGGCGCAAAAGCGTCGGCTTCTCTGTTCCGCCCAAACTTGGGCGCAAAAGCACCCCCTTCAGAAGCAGTGTCCAGCAATGGGCGCTTAGGCGTCCAAACCCAGCGCTTAGCCACCGGGTTCTGGGGTGCTTTTGGCTCCACAAACACAATACCTTGATGCATTCGTGGTGTGTTTATTAATGGTATTTTGTGGGTATTTCATTCATTATTATTAATGTGTTAGAATATTCTTCATAGTAAATATGAGCTATGCAAATCACTCTCTTAATTGAACTAGATTGGATAATATTGCCTTTTGGCTAACCCAACTATTGTGATTGGATCGAATTCAAGAGGCAAATGGTGGTCGTCTTCCAGTGATTGCCGTTATCATTGTCTTTGATCGATGATTTGAATATGCCATCTTAGAAATCATGTTGCCACAAGTCCAGTGGATGTATCGTCGCCATTTTAGGATTGTCATTCTAATATAGGGCAGTAAAAAAGCAATGTTAAAATGTTACATTTTTCGTATGAAAATATTCTGGAGAGCAATCATTTGCTATAAATAGCTCACGAAACAGGTTTATAGTTGTCATAGTTATTCCATGAGGCAAGAAAGTTGACAAATTATTTGCACTGTAACAAGCACACACTGGAGTGATGCTTATGCAGAGGACCTAACAGACTTGGCGGCCAATGGGTGTGACAACAACAGCAGCAACCGTTTCCTTCCTTGGAAGCAGGAAATTGTGAGAAAGCAGTCCGACTAGAATTGGGCCGTTCCATGTAGATTTATCCCATCTTGGCTTATTTGACCTTCAAAGTTTATTTATTTATTTATTCTTCATTTTGGAAGATTTAAAACAAAACAACGAAATTATATTTATTTACATATGTAACACCTAAAATTCAATTTTTACATGTCACTTCACCTATGCATCAAAAAGGTGTATTTCACTTTTTAAAAGTTAAAATACTGATATTTCTTATGTCAAATGAAAGCTTTGAGTGGTATAAATGTAAAATACAAAGTTTGGGTAACAGATTTGTAAATACATAGGAATTGGGTGTTATTATGTAAATGCCCCCTTTTTGGTTGCTGATGCTTCAATCACAACGAGACAGTTTATTTGGCTATTGTGTTTCATGTTTATTTTATGTTTGATGAATTTTTATGCTAAATTTAGCTGGATCTTGCTCAAATCATCTTAACTTGCATGACTTGCATTAAAATTTATGCTCAATAAATAAAAATGCGATTTTTATGATCTCTACAATCAGTAATATACAACTAATCACCCATTGCTCGTTTCCTTCCTCGCAAAATCCTATGACCCAAACAGCAACCATTTGTTCCACAAGAAACATTCAGCTGCAACCTTTTGAAAACTTTCAGGTATTGGCATACTTACTGATGTCTGCATCTTCGTCAGCAGCCGCTCGAATTGATGATTGGACCTCCATGTTTGGCAGCGATATGTTCACCGACATGTTGATTGGCTCAATTGCGGCCTCTTTCGCCGCCTTCTTGGCTTTCGCTATCAGCTCCATCATTTCTGCTTTCAAGCTCTTCAACTTGAATCCTTAGACAGCACACAACAATGCCTGTATAGAAGTAAGCTTTTTGTTTATCAGTATCCTGTTGTTGCTAAGGAACATAATCTTATACTCTAGAGTGAATCGCCTTTTTACAAATGCCCCATTTTATTGGTTCTAAATAGAAAACATGCAGATGTACAAAATGATTCAATTTTGTCAAGTTTCAACATTTTATTGGCTGTAATTAACCCAAAATCATAAATGTTGAAATTATTTGAGTTAACTAGTGATTTGAAATTCTTATAAAGTTGCATCTAACCAAATATTCGAATTAAATTTAGAAATTTGAAAGATATTAATTTACTCTCTTATAAATTTTAATTTGCATCTGTACCCTGCATATATATTGCAGGCTTATTTGCGTTCAACACGTCTCAAATGGTCGTTAACAAATATACCCGCCATGGTTAACTCCAAGCCTCAGACCGAGTCGTGATATTTACCATTTTGTCCAATTGGATTCCATGGTACTCAGAGTCACATTCCACTGTCTAGAGCACTCAATGAATTCTTTTGGATCCTTGCTAACGTAAAACTCAGTAAATCTACCTTTGTTTTTGCTGCTCCACTGACATTTCATGCCAAATATTCTTGGTAGTGGTTCTTCATCCTTGTACTCCACCTAATGGAAGGGATTCACTCCATTCCTTCCATCTGGAAGTCATCATTATGGCTACTAGTTACCCTCCAAATTATCTCAACTTGACGGCGATGAGCCTCTGTTGTAGTTGGAGGATTTTCGGTGCATCTATTTCATGGTAAGTTTTTGAGCATCTCTTATATTTCTCATAAGCGACATTATGACATTTTATACAAGAGCTTCCCTAACTCTAATCATATTTTAGAGTTACCTAAATCCACCATTACTTAACCCAATCTCCCCCCAAAAACCCTTTACTTTGCTGATTTTTCAAATCAACACTAACAAATTTTCTTTTTTGTCATAAATCAACTCCGCACACCCCTTTTAACCCCTCCAAAACTAAACCTTAGCCATGCAAGAGGATTATCAGGAACATAATCATGAAGAAATGATATACTGTCACTTATGAGAAATCCATAAAGAGATGTTTAGAAACTTTATATAAAAGAGGTACATAAGAAAATCCCTTAATTACAATAATGGCTCACCATCATTGTGAGGAGACAATCTGGAAGGGCCACTTATAACCACAATAGTGACTTGTCAGATTGAAAGAATGCATTGAATCCTTTACACCAAACAGATTCTAGAGACGAGGAACCACAATCCTGAAGATTTGGCATGAAATATCAAAGAAGACAAGATATTGATGTAAAGATGAATTTGTCATAATTTGACGACCACTTAGATCTGATTGAGTTCATCGGTTGGCTCTAGACTGTGGAATGTGTATTGAATACCAAGACATCTCACTGAATAAAATAGTGAAACTGGCTACCAATAAGTTAAAGATGACTGTATCTCCATGCTCAGAGAACTTAAAAATCTTTCAACAATGAAAAGGGAATAATAAAATTACTACATTTTTTAAGATGAAATGAGAGATGAAGTGCCATTAATTACTAGTCATTATAGATAGGATGTTTAGACCCTGGCTTCAAAAGTGGAGGGATAACATCATCAGATGACCATCACATCTTACAGACAATGTTCAACTCCATGGTCAAGTGCCCAAAAACCAGAGAAGAAGCTAAGTCAGTGTGGAGAAGAGATAGAGCTAAATAGCATTCCAAAATCTGTCCAAGCTAGAAAGTGCATCAATTCCGACGATTTTGGGAAGATTGCATTAGATTGCCTTAGTAAGAGCACAATCTATTTCACTTAACAGAGAGCAGTTGAAGAAATGGACAAAGAGACAGTCAACACTAAAAAGTGAGGACACAAAGAAGGAGTAATAGCTACCAACCGTTGAAGGAGAGATGCATGTGATTCAAGCTGAGCTCACGAGAGATACCGTAATGGGATTAACAACAGTCATTCTAGATAGGAACGAGTCTGAGATAATAGACATTCATGCAAAGTATGAGATTGTGATGTTGCATAGGAGTTGAGAGGAGAATTAGCAGAACTACCATTGGATATTCAAAAGGGTGATGAGTTTGAGCAGTAAAATGTCAGACACAAGGCAAACTCAAATAAGAAAATTTTAACATTTTTAGATATATAGGTTGTCCTTGATTTGCCCCTACTAAGGGAGGTCCAATATATCAAATATTAGAGGCTATTAAGCTACTTCTGAAAGATCAATGAGACCATTTGGGCATTAACTTCAATTAAGCGGTGTGCCCACCAATAATCTTCATATAAAAAGGATGACCCACAATGTTAGAAATCACCTTAGGAGCTTTGTGGTGCATCCTATAATGGTATTTAGGTCCTTCAAGAGAAGAAGAACAGACATGTTCTGAGTGTTTGCTATCGAGAACATACATCTTCTGAGACATCTTCAGTCCTTCTCTAGATGAACCTGTATCAAATGTGACCTACAAAGTAGGATGAGTGGAAGTGGTAGATATGTAGCTCCAACTCAGGTTGTGTCATTAGAAGATATATATTTATTTTATCATGATATGTTATGGAATGACAATTCCTATTAGACTTACTAAGAGATTATACCAATTTTGCTAACTTCAATATGGTGGATCTATCATCATAGTATAAAGAGACAGAAGCTTCGATATATGAGCAACCCCAAGAGAATAACATGGACTTCTCCCGTAACCTAGATCTAACACGAATGGTGTAAAGCTAAATTGAGTGACTCCTCTTTTCGTTCATTTCCAATGTTTAGCATATTTCTTGTTATCCTTCTTCATGCCTAGTCCTTTTCAACTTATGTCCTTTTCAACTTATGTGTTGTATTGGGGATTGTATTCTCAATTGTTTATGTGATTTATTTCGGGATAATCGCCAACTTCTCCGTTTCTTTTTTTTAGGGTTGTATTTAAGTGTCAGAGTGGTCCTCCAATTGTATCTCACTATCGAGGTGGTGATTATCTTCCTTGTCCTCTTCCACATCCCTCTCAAATCACTCAAGATCGCCCCTTCCCTGATGCAGTCGCTCGTAACAGTTATCTTGACTATTTTTTCCTACAACATTCTATGTTCCAACCATTAACAAACACTTTTTTGCTTGTCACCATAATCCAGGATAGTTAAGAGTTGTTGTCGCTGCATTTTCCAGCCTTTACAGCCATCATTTCTCTCCATTAATGTGCCAAAACTTACCACAAAGTAAGTTGACATGACAACACAAAGTATACATGTCAACTAATAATGCGGTTAATGAGTACATCACATTGATTACACATGGAAAGTGTAATATTTAGTTCCACAGAAAAATCTTTAGTTTATTAATTTAATTAACCTAGCTTGACAGTTATCAAAAATATGTTTGAAATCCTAGTTCTAATGAAAGCAGAACATATCGCAGGCGGAGGAAACAAAATAACGAGAAAGATCACACGAGTTCCTTCAAGATTGATGAGGCACATGCCTATGTGATTTGGGGATCATGGTTTCCTGAATGTATTCCAACGTAATTGTTGATAATTGAGAATATGCTATTCCTATGTCCGGGTCAAAAGAAGCATAGAACCCCATGAAGTTGAGGCTTCTTCAATCCCAATGACATTTCACATGATTATTTTAATCCCCATAAAGATTGCATAATTCTACTTTAATATGTATATTAACTCAGGATTCTGTGGTTAACCCTTCATTTCCACTACGCGAAAGTTAGAAGTTGTAGTTTCATGAAACATTTTAACATCCTAGTTGGCCAAAGTATGACTATATTAAGATCGAAGGTTAACCAATAACATAGACCATGAAAGCATGAGAAAATGTCAACCAAAAATCATCTGAGAAAACCACAACACAAAGCACTTTCCCTTACATCACAGAGACACAAAGAAAGTTTGGCCACACATTGTTGAGAAAACCACAAATTCAAAATCCCTACAGGCTTTCATTGCAATAAATAAACAAAAATAAAAATCACAATAAAATGTGTCCTCTCCACAAGAGTAGCAACATTTTCCTCTCATGCAATTGATCTCTCAAGATCACAAGAGTTTAATGGTGGAAACTCACTTCTTGAGGTTCATTCCAAAGGAAGGAAAGAAAACCTAAGAGGAAAACTTTTTCTGATCAAAACTTTACCTTTCTTACAGCCTCCAGTCGCTCGTGATGCCCTAAGATCAGCTTCATGCATTAATTTATAGGCAAAGCTTGGCAAAGGCAAGAAAATTCTTATTATAAATGATTTCTGCAATCTAGCGCATGTGCATCTTAAACACGATGCAGGTGCTCTAAAAGTTGAACAAACGAGCAATCGTGAGTGCGCGGGATCCTGTGCGGGTGCTTTAGACTGGGCGCAGGGGCGCTGAACACGACGCGAGCATGGCAAAATATAAGCCAACACGTCGTCTTGTAGGCGTCGATGCGTTGGTTTGAAATCCTTGTATTGTTTTTGTTTTTATTTTATTTTGCTCTAGATTCTCCGTTCACCCTATCCCCTGCACAATTAAGACAAAAATACATTTCTCAAGCATAATATTAGACAAAAAGATGAAATTAGATGGGAGAACATGCTATCAAAATATCACATATTTTACTCTTATCACCCTTCCAATGTGTTGCGCCTCTAGAATATGCACCCTACCCTTTCCCTTGCTAGCATCTTCCAGAACCTCCACTATCACTTTTCACATTGCTACCAACACTTGAAATCAGATGCCCCTTGCTGTTGATGCTCCAGATCGATCATATTCTTGCCATCATCGCTCTGGACAACCTCCTTCATTGACTGTCATTGTTTTCTTGTGGATTAAACCATCAGTTATTATTACCTTTTTGTTTTTTGCTTTCCAACCACCTCACCCATCAATCTGCCATCCTCCAAACCCTTGCCGACCACCATCACTGTCCATAGATACAACTCCATTTGATTTTGTGTTGTTATTTGTTACAATTTTTTATTTCCAGTGTATTTGGTTATAATTTTTTATTGGAATTCAACAAGAATATTTCTTTTACTATTGTTGTTTGGTTCACTACAATATCACTTGGAAAACTTGTCATGAGATAGCCCTAAAAGAAAGCTAGTAGTGAATTTGGTCCTCATTAGAAACATCTCACAAGAGCATGTGACAAACAATGTCTCCACTCATACCCCTTGAATGACATGTCTATGAGTTTGCTTAGATACAAAACTGGTAGTGGACATGATTCTCACTATAAAAATATCATGATAGCAAGTGACAAACAATATCTCCACTCATACCTTTGAAAAACAAACTCATATGATAATCTCAATGATTTGCTTGTAGTGAACAAGATCGTCCTTATGATGACCCCTTAAGAGCAAGTGACGTACATACATTTTTTTGGTCAATTTAATAAAAAATTAAAATTCTCTATCATATTATTCATCGAAAAATGGCATGCACGAATCTTGAGACAATCTAGCTGTCTAGATCAAAGAAGAAAAGCTACGAGTTTTCATGAGTTCGACCGACTAAATACCAGTCGACCGACCAAAGGTCAGATCACCTAAAAGCCACCCAGGTTATCCAAAAATAGTCATTTGTGCCAATGATCGAGCAAATGTCTAGTACCCTCAACAATCTCATAGTATCAATGGGAGGCTCTTTCAAAAGATCCCCCAAAAATCTACGGAGATAATAAAGGAATGACCATCAGTCAAGCCAATCGACCGTTTTAAGGCTGACCAACTACCACACTCAAAACCAACCAGTTTCCCAGAGTGAAGACCGATCAGTGTCCAGACAAAAAGTCAATCGGGTTCCTATAACGAAGGTTGAGCGGCATCCATATGTACATATTTCAAAATCAGTTATAAATACAAAACAATATATACAAAAGACAAATATTTTGTAACGCTCCTATTAAAGTAGAGACGAACATATAATTTTACATTTTATCCTTCTATCTTCTATAAATTGGGGGACCATACCATTTATTAGGGGCTATTGGCTGCCCTTCTTTCTTGTAATCGACACTTACAAGATATAAAATGGGTCATAGAACTCAAGAATACTTAGTTTGCCCCTAGAGGGTAAGTCTATGCATGCTCTTTCCTTCTTTCTCCCTCTCTCTAACTCACTCTCTTTTTCTCTCCCATCTTTTTCCTACCGCTCTGATCTTTAGGCATGTCTCAGAGGACAAACGTGAATTCAACCCAAATGATTTGTACTCTTTATGCACTTAAGCTCCACAATCGTAGTAGAATTGAACCATTTTACGCTCATTGAATTTTCTCGTTAGATGCTTATGTCGACTATAATCACTTAAGAATTGAAGAGTATCATTTGGCCATTAAAATAATGACATTTATTCATTAACTCTACTTTCAAGTGTATGTTTTAAGTTCATTTGGACTGGTTGATCTCATCAAATTATGAGCTTTAGTAAAAATTGTCCATATAGGTTTATGACCTTTTTAATTTGATTACATGGCAAGATTCAAGATTTGTATTTGATCAAGTGAATTTTTTAATAACATATCAAGTTTAATATTTATCTAAAAAATTGCTCAATGAAATTTTGAAGATTTAATAACATATCAAGTTTAATATATATATTACAAATTTTTAATAAATTTTAATTTTTCAAAGATAATTTGAAACTAAAATAAAAATATCACGCAAGAAAATGCTTCTATTAATAACTACGCTTATACTAGTACATGTTTAAAATCATAGATTTTGCGTGCAGCCCCATCTATCACTTGTATGAGAAAATATTAGGTCATCCGGAGTCTAATAAGGAGGCGCCATATGTAAAGTGAACCTATCATAATACAATGTGATTGATCCACTTTACACNTCTTTTACCAATGTTTAGCCACCCTTCCTTATTAAAATATGTTATTGGTCTGTTACCCATGTTTATTTCTTTAATACACAGATCACAAAAAAAAATTTGTAACGTCTTTGTCCCATATTGCAGAATGACCCCCTTCACCCACTCTTGACATGATCCAACAACAGTGTCGTGTAACTATTCTGAATAAAAACATATTAATAATAGTTTTTTGCTAAAAATGAACCAACATTCACATAATTAACCAACAGCAGTGTCGAGATTTGCTACAATGAAAAAAAAAACAATTGACACAAAGGATATATGTGGTTCGGTCAAAGACCTACATCCACAGTAAGACATCTAACATGTTTTATTATCCAATTATGTAAGAGTACATTGTTATGATTATCCATGGAGAACACTAATACAACTATCAATACATGGTTAATAAGCAACTTCTAATATATGACACAACTAATGAGACATTTGCCATATATAAATTTTTAAAGCCACAACATAACACCTTGCCTTCATCTGCAATACATTTTCATCTCCAACTTATTAGAGGTTGCATCCTATTATCATAACACTATGCCTTCAAAACACTTTCGACGCATACATACATCTCCAGCTGCAATATATTCAGCTGCAAGAGGCTGCATCCTATTATCATAATTGCAATGAAACAGGGAGAACCAAGCCACATCAAACTACGTAATTTTCTATTTCCAATTTTCGGATCTGTAAAGCTCAATTACCTATTTCCAATTTTCAGAACAACTCAGACCGAAATGTATTGCAAGGCATATAAAACCGAAACTTGGCATATAGAACAACAAGGAGAACCAATTTTAGAACAACAGGGAGAATCAATTTTCAGAACAACTCCAATTTTCAGAACAACTGTAAGCCAAAATCCCAAAGAAAGAGTGCGGCATATAGAAGATCTATTTCCAGAGCACTGTAATATGTGATCCATTTCCAGAGCAAGATCTAAAGATCCCTAAATGTAAGAGCTAAAAATCCCAAAAAAACAAAACGTGAGGGCATAAAAACCAGAGAAGATCTATGAAGAACATTTCTAGAGCATATAGAAGAACAAAAGCTTCGTAGTTGCCTTGTAGGCCTAAAAAAACCACAGGAATACCAAATACAACATTCGAGCCGCATAAACGAACCAGAGAAAATCAAAGGAGATGCAGGGACGAAGTACAAATAGGAGTTTACGCACAAGAAGATCAGTAAAGGAGATCGCGGGGAAGAGCGCGAGAGATCCACAGGGGCACAAGAGGGAAATAAGCCCTAGCCAACGCCGAACGGAACCCCTCCCCCGCGTTCGATGGAACAAATAATATCGCATCCGCGATTACGGGCGATTTGAAAACGCAACTCTAAACGCCGAAATGAACGCTGCGGCGACGTTTTCAAAACGCCGCCGCAGCAAAATAAGCTGCCCCAAACGGGCCCTTAATCTCATTACTTTTTCTTTGAATATAAAGTTTCTAAGTTAATTTATGAAAGTTATTGATCCTTCGAATTTTAGAAAAGAAATTGGCACAAGTTTCTAATATGAGCTTCACCTCCATCTTCTCCCTTAAGCTGCCTAAATTATTTCCCTTTTTTTATGAATCTTTCTACAATTTTTGGCTCCTCAATTCATTTCTTTTTCATTTTAATTTCCCTTTTTATTTTCTTGTTCATTCATGGGGATTACTACATTTGGTTAAGCTTTCTTAATAGTTTTGAAACTTAACACGCTTCTCAATTCAAATTTTCAATGCTGGCCAAACTTAACTCACAAATTAGTAGTCCAAGAGTTGTTAATCTCGTTGTGCATGTTAATTAAACCTGATTTTTGGGTCAAATCAAGGTTTGATCAAGTTTCAGGTCTATTGAAGTTCAAGCCACTACTTATCTAAGCTCAATTTATCATCTACTGACACAATTGAAAAATGCACACACCTCTAAATTAAGGCGCACTTAACAAACAAAAGCATAAAAATGTATCACTATCATTTTCATCCATCAGTCCACAATTTAGGGTACCTTGTAAATCCAACAATAATTTTGGTGCAAAATACGTAAATGCAAAAAAATTGGCCCGCATGAAAATTTTCCAAATATTTTTTACAACCTTGCCTAAAATCTTAGATTTAAGAGAAAAAGGGAACCCTCGCCTGACTTGCAGCACAACGAATGCCAGAAAGCCTCGCCTTTTTCGAGGCCTCAACATGTGAAGATGCGAGGGTTTCCCACTGGATAGAGGAAGCGGAAAGGGAAGAAAGTTTTTTGCTACAGACAGTGAGAAAACGTTAACGATACATGACAGATGACATGAGACTACTGAAGGGCAACAAATCCCACAAAGAGGGAGACAAGCGAGAGAATGAAGGATTTAAAGGTTTCAGGCTTGAGATATAAGAGGAAAAAGTGACTAGCTTGTTATATAAAATGTTTTCTTAAAAATTTTGCCTAAAGATTGGGTTTTCAAAATTCTTAAAAATTTTCGATAATCAAGTTTGGGAGAAAATATTGCGCCCATACAACAGACACAATACATTGACGGACAATAATTTTCTTTTCTCTTCCTCTCCTTTGGTAAATCGTGTTCGTTGTCCGGACATACGGCATTTAGACTCCAGACACACTATTTTTTCTTTGACACGAGAATGACAGTCATGCTACATGCACGCGTGAGCTCTGAAAATAATATTTTTTTTAAAGTTTGGAATGAGAATCTCAGTTAAGCCGTATTTTTGCAAGTTCAAAATTTTATTTGGCTGCAATAATTGCTATAAAAACTCTTTCGAGAACCACCCTTTTCCTTTCAGAAGCCATAACTTAAAAACAAAAAAATAATGAGTGAGATTTTATTGAAAGAAAACTCCTTAAAAAGTTTTCATTTTTTTTTACGGTCTACGCCGGATTTAAGTTCAGTGTTGTTTGATTCTTACTCAAATCTTGCTGTCACCAAACAGCCCTGAGTTCTCTACGTCTCTCACATCTCACTCCAATGTCTGAGATTCCTTTGAAGATGAAGGCATGGATATATGAAGAATACGGGGATGTCAAGGTCTTGAGGTTAGATGATGGGGTTTCTGTGCCGGAGATTAAAGATGACCAAGTGCTTGTAAAGGTTGTTGCTGCGGCACTAAACCCTGTGGATTTTAAGAGGAGGCTTGGGCGGTTTAAGAACACTGACTCTCCGTTACCTGTAAGTTCATAATACTGTAATCTCTGTATTGTTTAATTTTGTTGTTGTTGTTCAACTTTTGTTCATTTTTTTGACCGTTTTTTTTTTAAAATTTTTGGAAAACAGTCATACATGTTTCATGGTTGGGTCGGAGATGACTTGTTTTAGAAGAAAATTGTAAAAAAGTTTGAAAATTTATGACTTCTTTTGTTTCAGAATTTGACACAGGAATCGGCTTCTGAACTTTTTCCCCAATTTTTGAAACCTTTTGTTTTTTTCTTTTTTCTTTCGGCTGTTTGGCAAACTTTTCAGTTTTGGTGAATTTTGAGAAGGTTAAATCTGGAAATTGTTTGGCTTGACAATTGGATCAGATTTATTGTGAGATCGGCAAATCTTTAAATCAGTTAAGTATTGAATATTGAGATTTATATAATCTAGAATTAACCAATAGCTGGAGTGAAATGGGATTTATCAAAACTGTAGGAGAGGAAGTCCCCAAAAATTTATTTGGCTCAAGTTAAGTCAAAGCTTGCTTATATCCAGCCTAATTTAGTACCAAATTGGCCCTTCAGATTTTTTATATTTGTTTGGTGGATGGAAGAATTATGCCTTTAACTTCATCATGTATAATTTGGGCACAACATTTGAGTGTTGGGTGTGTTATGTGATTGTTTTTCTCCCCCTTAAACTTGGTTTCATCTTTTGTGCTAAATCTAGCACATTGAAACTTATGTGATATTGATTATATCCAGTTTACTTGTAGAAAAAAATGATTTAGTTTGTTTGTTTTTGAATTTTCCGCAAGGTTGAGTAAAACTGAAGGTCAGGGTGGTCTCCATTAATAAATGGTTATATTTTCACTTACACATTTTGAAAAAGGAGATAATAAATCTTATATTTTCTGAGTTTAGATTAATTTCAAAATGTATTTTTTTGTACTCTCATTTTCTTGTGACAAGAGATGCCCAACTAACACAAGAGAGGGTTTTTTCAATAAAATTAAGTATTAGTGTTGATGTTTTTTCCAGTCAATTTTAATTAATTTATCAACCTCTTCTCTTTTACCAATTTTATTTTCTTTCTTTGTCATCATTTCTAGACTGTCCCAGGATATGATGTGGCTGGCATAGTTGTGAAGGTGGGCAGCCAAGTGCAGAAGCTGAAGGAAGGAGATGAAGTTTATGGAGATATCAATGAGAATGGTTTGGACAATCCTAAGCAGTATGGATCACTTGCTGAATTCACTGCTGTTGAAGAGAAAGTGCTGGCTATAAAACCCAGTAATCTGGACTTTCAATCTGCTGCTGGAATACCTCTAGCCATTGAAACAGCACATGAAGGATTGGAGAGAGCAGGTTTCTCTGCTGGTAAATCTATTCTTGTATTAGGTGGTGCAGGTGGAGTTGGATCCTTTGTGATTCAGGTAATTTTATATAAATCATGAAACTAAAGTTGCACTATAAGCATCTTCGAGGAAAAATTATTGGGGCATTTACATAACTTCCACACATTTCTTATATATTTACACTTAATCATTCATATTTACTTGCATGCCACTTAAATCTTTAAAATCGCATAAAAAATACCACATTTACGTATTAAAATGGAAATTCACCTTTGCAAGCATAGGTTTATGACACCAAAGTATAAATGTAAATATCAAACTTTAAGTAAAATTTCAGAACAGTTCTCGGGCAAAGTTGTTTTTAGCTGATTCATGCACTAGCATACGGGACTATGATAGAGAAAAAAAAAAACATTCTTGAGGAATTTGATGGATTCGTCAATGACTGCCAGAACCTTAATATGCATTAATATTGGTGGGTAGTAGTTATTACTGAGCTTCTTTCCCTGTTAATCAATAAGTTTAAGGAGAATGTTATTAATTGCTTGTGGTAAGTTTGTAAAGGTGTTATTTTGATATCTATTTTGTTTTACAGTTGGCAAAACATGTTTACGGTGCATCAAAAGTTGCTGCCACTTCAAGCACGGGTAAGTTGGAGCTATTGAAGAGTTTGGGGGCTGATTTAGCAATTGACTATACCAAGGAAAACTTAGAAGAACTGCCAGAAAAATTTGACGTGGTATATGATGCAATTGGTAAGATTCTTTTTTGTTTCTCTATGTATTATTGTCTTTATTGCAACAATTTAGTGACTCCATGAATACTCTTCCATTCATATTTTTAATGCCTCTTTTAGCCAAAAATTTATTTTGGTATATGAATGATGTCAACACTATTACTAGAATTTTTTTTTTTAATTCCAAAAGAAAAGAAACTATGTTAATAGTAAACTATTAGTATTTAAAAGACATCGTCATTCTTGCTGAATGCTAGGTGCTGGTCAAGTCAAAACTATTTATTTTGGATTAAATCCCATCATAGTCATTCAAGAACGTTTTCTACGTAGAGGTACCTTGAGGCTATTTGAAAAATAGTATTGATTGATATCTTTTTATTTTTAATAAAAAAAGACTTGCTAACATATCAATAATGGTTTTAAATAAAGCCATTTATTTTCTTGTCTTGCATGAAGTCAACTTATTGCCGACCCCACTTAGTCGGATAAAGGCTTATTGTTGTTATTGTTGTTATTGTTGTATGATGCCAACTTATTCCCCATCACATATTCAACATGATATTAGTGAATGCTATCGACTTGACACTTAAACTTTAAAATTAAATTAAAACTATCATTTTAAATTTTATAGGATTAAATGAAAAAATGACATTCAATAGGACACAATGGAGAAAAATGATTCATGTCGCCGACCCCACTTTGTGGGATAAGAACTTGTTTGTTGTCGTTGTTGCTATATAGTCTTTTAGTTTGTTACTTAAGTAAATTTATGATATATACACGCATTTTCATTCTTAGTTTAGAATCTAATACATTTGTATCTCGATTTCTATTTAATATTGTTTGATTGGTGAGAATTTCATTCATCAGACTCTGTAGGTTGGAAATGAATCATGCACTCATTCATTCAATGCTCAAAATTATTGAGATGTGTAGATTAATTTTTAGAACTCCTAGAATTTTCTAGTCTTCCGCTTTCCATTAGCCCTTATCAAGTTTGGTTGTTATCCATCATTCTCACATAATCTCTAAATATATGTTATATACCATTATTTATTTAACCTTTACAAGCCTGCTACGTATTGGTTCCATGGTGTTGACATACAAATTTAATGGTTGTACAACTTTTTCTATACTCTAAAATTTTTTTTTGAAGTTCTTTGCAACTCAATTCCTACACAATGCATTGTGGAAACCTTAGATATAAACTTACTTAACGTGAGATGTTAATGATAAATATGCAGAAATTGTAAGTTTGATGATTAGATAAACAATCTAGTGGACAAATGTTGGAGAGAAATAGTACAAGATGTGAGGTTATAAAGTGAATGATCAATTCTAAACATAATTTGCATAATTTGGTATTCAAATATACTTATACACACTTGTTGTCAATTAAGTCAGTCTCATAAATATTAAAACAATGGTAAATATAGTGTTGAATATTTGTTTAAGCTAGTAGTACTTGGTTGAACTATAAACACGATTATAGAACATGAATTCAATACGCCACACTAGTTTATATGATTAATTCTATAAAGCACCAAACAATAGCATCCACAGAATAAATATATAAGATGTTATAATAAAATTATGTTCAATTCAATAATTTACTTTTTACATGCAATGATTAAGATTACTCAAATTCTTTAGTATAGAAGTGATGTAGGGCCTGTTTGGGGTTGCTATACCTGTGTGGAATAGTTCGCTCCAAATCGCTTATACGTTTGACAAAACTATTTTTTTGTCTGTTTTCTCAAGAAGTTGTTGTGGGAAAGTTTTATGTTACAATTTGACTTGACTAAGTGCGGTGGTTGCAAAAAGCTATGATTTGACTTTTTGTTAGTAAAAAAATGTATAATAGCCATTAAAGGTTCTTAAACAATAATTTTTTTTTTTATAGCAACTTGACAGTTGTTTTCTTAAATTGCTGCAACTACCCAAAACATATCCTTAATTAAGTTGATCACCACCTAAACATGAGAGTATAATTAATTAATAGAGTACATTTGCAGAAAAAGCAAGTTTATCTTTAGTGTGAAATGGATTTGGTCGATGTTTGTTTGGTTCAGCCAACCCAATGGCCTACATCTTATGCCTAAGCACCCGTCATACTTAAGGATTTTTTACACATATAAATCTCTTTTACACAACTTGTGATTGGAGAATTCAACACGCTCTTTTCTTTCAATAGGAAACATGCCCTCATATTTTCACCCTTTAAGGGAATGCAATCCTCACTTGTCTGGACAAGGATACCACCTTGAAACCTAATCTTAGCAAACTTCTAAGGGACCACCTTTCCAATGATTTATACTTTGATGGTGACTAAATATCATACAACTATTACTAAGCTTATATAATCTTGATACATAAATGATTGTAAAAGACATAATGAACACACTCCATGGTAATAATAAAAGTTGAGAAAATTACATTACTCGAATTTGATCTCAAGAGATTTGAAGGGTGAACACTTATTTTGTTTTATCTCTTTAAAGATTTTACCTTTGGCTCAATATCTTCTTGTTGATATGGGATCATGTAAGCATTTAATGGAGGTGAGGTTATTTATTTATTTTTATTGTACTTATGAATTTCTAACCTTGAAGTCATAATAATGTGTTTAGTATGTGTAGAGGACTTGTAACAATTTTTGGAGTCATTTTGTAATGGCTAGAAGTCTCCAAATTTGGAATTTATTACACACCCAATTATTGGAGCAAAGTAGCTTTATTTAATATTTTAGATTAATAGAGGTACTTCAAATTTAGTGGAGATATGCTAAAGAGCTAGTTGAGGGTCACTAAAGTTAACCGAGGGCCACTAATAAATGGATTCAACGGTCAATTTTTCTACCTAACAAATGAATTTGTGCAGTATTTTGTGGTGATCGGTTAAATTAACAAATTTATGTTAACTTTTATAGAAGCTTGTTTACTAATGGTATAAATTGATTCTCCAAAACCCAAAATCAACAAGCAACAACAGTGAGATGGCAATAGATAGATGGAAAAACTAAAATGAAGACTACTCTTATAAAAAAACAAATGAAAAAAAAATAATATACAATGGTGATTTACTTTTTGAGAGGTAGATCAGCTCTCCCACAACCCTAGTCATCGCTAGGAGCACCATAAGAAGAAGAAAAATACAACAACCAACAAAACATGCATAAAACCAACAAAACCAAGATTATTTCCCTTAATAAAATCTTGTCACAACATTTCAATCTTTCCTTTCGAAATTTTCTTCCAAATTCAGAATTTTCCTTTTTGAATATGTGATTATGCCCCTCATAGGCCCCACTTGTTCCCGACCTCCTTCTGCTACATCAAATCCCACTTGGTTTCTAACCTAGAGCTAGAATAAACCTGATCCACCTTTCGGTTGAACTCATACCTAGGCTCGGACTCAGCTCAAATTGGAGCAAGGAGGTGGTGTCCCACGTCCACACGAAGCTTCTCAACCGATCCAGTCGAGGCCTCACCTCTTGGTCTAAGGTATTATGTCGCTGGGGCGTTCGTGAGGCCAAACGACTTCACTAAGAATTCATGATGTCCTTCATGTGTCATGAACGCCGTCTTGTCCACATCTGGTAGATTCATTCTGACCTGGTGATATCATGACTTCAAATCAATTTTTGAGAAAATGACTGCCCCATAAAGCTCATCCAGTAACTCATCAATTACAAGAATATGAAACTTGTCTAACTCTGTTTCTACTCACAATCGGTTTTTCCCTGATCCACCCCCTCACCTTCATGGTGTGATTCAGGGTAAATCCCATCACCTAATTGAGGGACACCTCCGTCACATAGAAATGCATATGCTCCTTTTCCATCGTGTCATTTGATCCCTCACTCTCTGTATCCTCCTTCTGAACTAAAAGAATCTGAGGGGCACACTCCTTGCAATGGTGGCTTGAGACATATTTCTCGTCACAATAATAACACAATTTTTTTGCTCTTTTATCTTGACCTTTCACATTTTTTAGATGCTTGAAATTACCCCCGAGACATGTTTCTGTATTCTTCTCCTTCGGCTTCTTTTTCTGAAATGATAGTGTCTAGGTCCTTGGTGTCGTGGTTGCCAAGTGCTCTTGTAGAATCCTCCAATGCTGTCGCCTTTGCAAGTCTTTTTCACTTATTTTTTATCCTTCATCATCTAGGCGAGCTCAATCATTTCTCTCAACCATCGTAGTCTCGAGGGGCGGATGACTATTCGTATGTCGAGCTTTAGTCCTTTCAATCAATCCTACTGCAGAAATTCCTCTCAACCTCCCTAACAAGTGCTCGAATTTCTCCCGGTATTTCGTAATCGTTCCCTCCCGAACCATAGTTTAGAATTGCTTGTGTAGGTCTTTTTTCCGAATTGCTCGAAAACGCTTCAACAAGGAATCCTTAAACTCCTCCCATGAGTGCATTGGATGCCTTGTGATCCCGACTGTTTATATGCAACAGTATAACAATAGCTCTGATTATATTTTTCACTTATATTTCCTTATTTTGCAACAAAACCAAAAACTTGATCATGAAAAAAAATAAAAATTTAACTTTTTAATTTATATATTGGGATGCTACGCAAGTATACGTATCGTTATTAAGTAATATAGAACTTTTTTGATTAAGCTCTGAATATCGAACCCACAGGGAAATGGTGCAATATGCACTTTTGAAAATTTTCAATTTTTAAAAAGACAATTATTTAAACTATAAATATTTTTGTAGTAACGAAAGTTTAAACATATTTGATATTTTTGATATTTTGATAAAACAGTAAC
>NEWO01000163.1:1259609-1275489 GCA_003013225.1 Phalaenopsis aphrodite | reverse complement strand
GTATGATTTCTGGCTGATTAATCTCTGGAGAAGCCAATCGTGGTGCTTGTGATTGCCCCTGAATGGTGGCCATGGCGGTCATAGCTGCAGTCATCTCTTCTATTATTTTCTCCAGTTGAACAACTTGCTCATCCCTGAGGAGGATAACCCTACACAGCTCATTTACGGCGTTCTCTTCAGTGTGAGGTTGAGTCTCGCACACAGATGTGGTAGCTCTGGTTTCGATCACATGGACATCCATGAAATCTTCCTCCAAGTAATCACTGTAATCAAAATCCTCATTGTCACTATCGACGGAAACTCTGTGTTCTCGAGCCAACTCAGAAATCTCGATCCTGAGTTTCTCAACTTTTTCCTCAATTATCGATTCCTTGATTGCTTTAAGATCCGGAGGACTTTGATGGAAATCCTCAACTTGTTCCTCCATCTCGTTGGCTATTGTCGTGACGATGTTAGATATTTCAGGCACTGTTTTTGCTTCCTGTCTTGCAGGCTCACTGAATTATATCGGTGCAGCGACCTTGGGTACCCATACCCTCCTCTTCTTTGATGATGATGCCTCAGGACGGGACGTCTGAGTAGAGACATTGGTATGTCGAGGGAAAGTATGCTCCCCACGGTGTAGACCGACTATAGTGTCAGGTAATCATCTTGTCTTTCTTTCCATGATTCTAGGAATAACGAGTAAACTTCTCGGACCCAGTCTTGACTTAATTGGCCGACAGCCTGCGGTCCTGGTGGTGGTATGATCGGTGGTAACCATAGCAGTATCGGCTCGGTGTCCCAAATGGAGCCAGACGGGAACACGGGAAGGTGACTCTATATTCGACCTACGAGAATTTCTAGTGGAATTAATATCCTTCAAAATTCCATTCTTCATATGAAGGGAAATTGCTTTCCCACTCGTTTAAGTAATTCACTAACAGAACATCCTTCTTTAGTGGCAAGCCTTCTGAAGACTGCACTATCTCGGGTGATGGGGCTGAATTTCTTTCCCTTCTCACCATGTCCATGAGGTGATAGTAATGCGGCAGCAATCTTCCGGATACTCTTATATCCACCAGCATCCGTCAGAGGATGGAATCTACTCCCTCGTAGGAGCGGGATAATTTCTAGTAACACTTCTTCAGCTTGAAGAGGCTCCTCCTCATCAGGGCTTTTATTTGCCTCCGTATTCTCCTATTGCAGTTCCTCCTTTGAGTTCGGGTCAATGGTACTGTCCTTGAGCTTGATCCGATCTCAAACACGGGTGGCAGAACAATTGATCCTTCAGCCGAATCTTTGACAATCATCACTTCCTTCCCCTTAGCAGCAGCGGTGATAGCAGGTTTGGCAGGTTTCATGACGGCAACAGCTTTAGCCTTCTTGCCGGCAGGGAAGTCTTGAAAGCAGTTCAAACTAAATTCTGCAGACGGCTCTTGAACTTTCGGGGCAGCGATCTTCATTACCACGAATGGGGCTTTCCCGAGGATAACCTCGAGGTCTTCAAACCCGGCTCCGAACTTGATGGTTGGAGCGACATTACGGGCGTTGTTTTCTGTTAGTAGGTTGCAGGAAAAGGTCAGCGTTGGGTACGCCATCGCAGCGGGATTTAAAACAGAAAGTTTTATGGTTAGCTATATGGCCAAAAACCTTGTAATCCTTAGTGCAAGCACTGAAAGTAGAGGTTAATCTGTAGACCGGGCGGGTCTTAATTTACAGGTAATTTTAACATCTTTATTTAAAAAGGTGTAAAATTAATTAATATTTAAAGTCCGCACAGCACAACACGATTTGGTTTAATTTGCGAAGCAGCAAAATAAATGTGAAAGGAGTTGTGAAAAATTTTATGACCTAGTGTGGGACCCAATTCGTGGCAAAAAATGCCCAGGTGGAGTTAATCCACCAACACACCTATTGGGGGTCTGACCCCACATGAAAATTTAAAGAGTCCTTAATGGCCTTCTGAACCGCTCTGTTCAAAGATGGTTGAACAGCTAGTCCTGAAGTCCAAGGAGTTAGCTGTACTTTCCCAAGATAGAAATGGGTAAACTACGCTAATGGAAGAAGGGTAATTTGGTCCAAGGGGGACATGGACATATTACCGATGTGTAAAGATAATATTTCTTGATTTGAATGGAGAGAAAAGCTTGTCCCCAGCGGAGTCGCCAGAAGCTATCGGCGTTATTTCAGGTTGGTTTGTGGGGTTGCCCGTAAGAAGCCGTCGGTCACTAGAATTGAAATCCTGTCGCCTGCTACGGAAGGATGTTGAAGTATGAAATTAAATTGACCCCATATTTTTCATAGCTTAAAATGAAAGAGCATTGTACCTCAAATCCTGTTTCTATCCCAAAGGATAAACACAAGAGTTGAGGATGAGGCTCGATCAAATAAACTAAGGAAAGTATGACGTCTGTTTGGTCTGCAAAACCTTTGTATTTGCCGACAAGTTCCCCTGGTTAATATAAAAGATTAAATAGGGTTTATATTAAGCTGGGTTCAGACATGCTTCCTATAAGGGCAAGCCCCTATAGTTAATTACATCCTAAATGACCAAAGTCACTTAAGAAGACTCTCGATGAAAATCAAGAAAATTTATCTTCAAGGAATTTCAAAGGGTATGACTCTTCAACAAAAATGGACGTAGAAGTGTGAAAGGGGATTGGTTCAAATTTGGAACATTTTATTGTAGAATCCAAAGGAAGAGGAACTAGGGGATGTCATGAATCCAGAGGAAAACCTCGGTGACTTCCCAAGCTATCCTAATGTTTGGCTTCAATTTCGAGGAGAAATATTTAGGTGTTTCTTCCTGCCAATTTTATTAGTTAGGGCTTACATTTGTGTGAAATGATCACACAAATAGCCTGGAAGATGTGATGATTTAGGTCGTGACAAGCGACAACCTCGGAATCCTAAGACGAGTTAGGGCTTATATTGTATAGCAGGGCTATGCAAAGGCCTAAAGATAAGGTGAGGATTTTGGTTGCATAAGCAAGCAACCTCAAAGTCCTATGGCTTTGTTGTTTATGTCTAAGGAAGGAAGATTGGTTTAGCTAGGGAAGAAAGGTTTTGTTGTTGGAGATGGTCGTGCTGCTCACCAGGCTAGTTCCAAGCTCCTTGCCGCGACGAGTTTGAGTTATCTAGTGTGTCAAGTTATAATATCAAATCAGGTGGCCCTATGGTTGATTAGAGCGACACCGGTTAGGATCCTACGGTTCCCTCTTTCCGGCATCACTATTTTCTATTGGATTCACTTAGTCCAAATGAACTTACTAAACCCAACTTAATGAGTTCCATAATTTCATTTAAACCGTGGGAAGCCTCATTAGCAACCGTAGGTAACCTCCTCTGAGGGATTCCCAATCATCCAATAGAGACATCTTAATTTAGTTAAAATTGTGGTTTTGTGTAATGTATGTAATTAAATTTTGAGTTGTTTTATATTTTGAATGTTGTGGCAGTGAATTTTATCTTGGTTAATTTTAGTTTTGATTTTGGGTTATGGTTATAGCTAACATATGATTATATGTAGGTAAATGCAAGTATGAACATGTAAGGAAAAAGGTAGAAGAAAGACGATACTATAAACTGTAAAAGCGTACCTAACGAGTCTTCTCGTTCCACCGCCTGAAACTTGAAAATGCATGTGAGGGCATTTATGAAGAGCAGGAAAAGTAGAGTTCTGAGAGGTTTTCCTAACTCTATGTTGTATTTTGGTGGGTCCTTAAAAGTTTAATTTAGCATAATTCCATTGAGTAGAGAATATTAAGTTTAATAGGCCTCTGAGGTATCCAACAAGTTAGGAGGGGGAAGCAGGTCCATGTCTCCCTCTCACCAACAGGTGAAAAGCCTCGAGTACATTTAAATTTATTATGTTTCTTAATGGTTCATCCTATGAATACCCTTATTACTCAGTGAACTCTGATGTTTCAATTATCCCTAAGAATAAGGTAATTATCATTTATCATTTAATTTAAAAATTATGTGGGTGAAGACCCTTAAAGAGGCAAGTTAATGTAATTTCAACACTTAGCCAAATTTTAATCCTAATTGGGCTTAGTGGTGTTTCCAGGATGTTTGACTTAGTTATGTTTATTTCTCTAATCCTTTTTTAATCAATTCTTGATTTAGCCTAAGTCACCACTAAGCCCTTTAAGATCTAAGTGAGTGTCTTAATTATAGGGTTAAGTTTTAAGTGGTCATGATTCATGATTTGAATTTTATTTGAAAGTCAACATAAGGGTATTAATATGATTAATTATTGACTTCAAAAGTCATACCCCTAAGTCCAGGATCATTTAATTTTTTAATAAACTTCCAAATTTTAATAATTTAGAAATTTATCAATCTTAATTAAGAAAGTGCAGTTGGTTTCTATCAATTATGTATTTCAAGCATCAAATAAATTGATTAATATCAGAGGTTACCCATTCCCCTCCTTGACTTAAGCTTAAATGTTAATTAAGGCAAGGTTTCCAAAATTACACATTTGCCCCTAAGGTTCTAATACTTCATAATTTATCAAATTCAATTCAACTGACTTTGAAATTTTTACTCTACTTCATTCATGGGTCAATTGAGACATCGGAGGAGGAAATGAGATTTTTCAATATTTAATTTAATTTATATATTTATTTTCATGCAAAAATAGGATTTTTCAAAGAAAATTCCTAACTTGACCAATGTAAATTATACTCCCTTCAAATTTTTACTGGAGGTATACCTAGATAAGAAGAACCTTTAAATCAAATTTCAAAATTTTTTGAATTCTCAGTGATTTATTAAAATTATTTTAAGTTCTGGGTTATTTAACAAAAATAAAATATTTAAAGAGGTGAAAATTAAGTTTTTTATTTTTGAAAAATCTCCCTAACGTTAGAGAACTCAAAGGAACAAATTTTATATTTTTTTGATTTTTTTCTTGATTTATTGGGCATATTTTAGTGAAAACTCATTTTTAGCCATTTTAAAATTATTTTTAAGCTTTGAAAGAAAATATCTTTATTTACAAAATTAGGAAAAATATTCTAATTGCTCCTAAGTGATTAGGAAATAATTTAGAATATTTCCATGAGTTTTATTCTTTTTATGATTTATATCAATTTTTAATTATTTAAATATTCAGAATAGGCTAAAAATCAAAATTTTATCTTAAATATCATTTTATTTTTAGAAAATACCCCTGATCACAGGGAACTCAAAAAACTAAGTTTCATAATTTCTTGAGTTATATTTTAATTTTTTAAAAATCATTTAAGTGTTAAGAGTGGTATTTATCTTTAAAAATCGATTTACGTTATTAAATGAACTTAAAACATTTTGAAACTTTTATCATGAGTTCTCTGGATCATAAATCACAGTGGAGATCAAAAATCAAGTCATTTAAATGTTTATATTTTTCAAAATTAATTATCTTAGTGATTTAGTATTTGGAAAATTTAAAGATCTTTTAAATGACTTAACCCATGAAATTATTTTCAAAGGTTTCTCTGGTCATGGTAGACCTTCCACAATTTTCTTGGGATTTAATAACCAATATGCTAATTTCCATGATTATTCTAAGGAGATGATGTGAAATAACTTGAAAAATATGGATCTCAATATAGGAACCTCCTCTCACTTTGAAAAAATCAGAGAATATTCCCGTTTACAGAGGCTACATGTCAAAATTTCATGCCAAGGTGATGTGTTAATATGCATGGAGAATCATATGATTCCAAATAGTGTTTAATTAATTAAAAATATTTTATTCATCAAATAGAATTCAAACTTATTCCACATTATTTGCCTCTGTTCACTGAGCAAGAGGGTATTTTTATTTTATTTTTTTAATTTTTCTACACAAAGTTATGGATTTTCTAAGTTAAGGGTATTTAAAAAATTAGGAAAAAAGCCCTATTTATCTACTTAAACAGGGTGTGCTGACTAGATCCTAGGCAGCTACGAAGGCATGCTTGGCGCGCTCTGGTTGGACGGCGCCGTCCACATAGCTGCTGACTCGACCCGCTGTTTATGTCCCGAAGCGCTGTCCTGCTCGATCTCCCCCATCCATTTGATACACGCTTGATCAAACGGCTCCCCGTCATCGTCCCCAATAGAATGATCCCGTGCCCATCCACACTAAAACCTTAAGATCTCGGCCTAGACTCAACTAAATCACTTCGGGTTTGATCCTATGGACTCATCTAAGTGAGATGAACACATCCATACGACTAAGGTACCATGAAATCAAGCTTAAGTAAATGGAGAATCAAAATAAGCTCGAGAGGAGGAGGAGTTTTATACCTTTGCTCTGAGAAGGGAAGCTTCGATCAGAGGTGTTCGGCACTTTCTTTGGGGTCTAAGGATGCTAGGGATTGAGTCCCTGGTCTTGGTGTAAAACCTAGGTATGAATTTAACCAAGTTCGATTTTAGGTGTTGGTCTAGAGCTATGGTAGAGGCTCTATGGGAAGGGAATTCGATGGGGCTTTGGCTTCTCTCACTCAAGTGAAGGTGTGGGCACAAGCAATTGAAGTTTGGTGGAGTGTGGAGGTGTATTAGGTTCTGTCCTGGTTTCCGACAGGATTTCAAGCTCAAAATTGAGCTCTGACAAAGGGAATGGGTGAGGGAAAATGGTTGGGATGCACTGATAGGATCTTAGGGAAGCTCTGTGTGAAGTTTGGAGAGGCTTGTCTAAGAAATTTTTAGCACACCTCCCATGGCCGTGGGAGGTGATTTTTTATAAAAAAGGTCATGGGGTGGCTCTCAGGGCATAAGTTTGGGTGCATTGTGGTGCTTAAGTGGAGGGCAGAGCAGCTCCATAGTTTGATTTTGATGGGCTAGCCTCTAGGTTTGATTTGGGTGAGGTGTCATGGGAGTGGCTCTCGGTTTTGGGCTTTTTCGGCCACTAGGCTGGCCGGCCGACCAGGGGGAGGTGGCTAGGAGCTCAGGGAACCCAGAGGAATCCATCACAGCAATTTAATGCAAATGTGCTTGGATTTGGCAAAGATATGTTAAGCATGGGCATTTTTGGAAATAAGATCCCTTAATTTGAGGGACCTTTGGTCCATGGCTTGATTTAGGTGACTCTTAAATTTATGTTCATATAATCACCTCTTTGCCCGTGAGGGGGTGGTTCTTAAATTTATGTTCAAGGGTTAGAGATCGAGCTCTATTTGGCCGGTGCCAATGAGCTCTGGGTGAGGGCTAAGCGTCACACACACTAAATGGGAATTTTCCACAAGGGATGGTTCCAATTTGGATTCAAATGCTTGGGGAAGGCTCTCGGGTTAAAGCTCTCCAGCAACTAGGCTGGTAGACCATGGCTGAGTGGGTGGCTAAGGTAGTCAAAGAAGCCAAAGGGAGTCTTAGCTGTGATTAATGTTGTGGCTTGATTGTCGGTTGGAAGTATTTGTTTGATTTATTGAAATATGAGAAGAGAAACTCAAATTCAAAGAGCCCTTGGTTTATGGCTCATGTAGGTTGGGCTAGGTTGGTCTAGTCTGGTTCTAATGGCTCAAATGTTGGTTGTTGTAACCATCATTTGGTCAATTTCAAGTTGTTTAGCCAAGTTAAGAGTTTGGATTTAAAATTTGGGTTTTGGTTTGGATTTGGGTTTAGGTTTGGTTTGGATTAGAGTTTGGGTCAAATGATTGATCAAATAGGCTTGTATAATTGTCATGAGTAGTTTGGAAAATTAATTAGGTGGATTTGAAATGATTAGAATGTTCAATTTAATGGGATTTTGAATTTCAGTCAATTTGAGGCGTTTGTCCTAGATTTAGGATTTGGGCTTGAAATTTGCTTTAATTGGGTTGGAACTTTGTTTCAAATAAGCTTGTTCATGATGAAATTTGATTATGATTTGAAACTGTGGACATTGGATTGATCATGAAGTTCAATTTGATGAATTTTGGGGATATGGCTAAATTGGGGGATTGTATTGGGCTTGGAATTTGAGTTTCAATTGAGCTTCAATTCAGCTTTGATTGGGCTCAAACATAGTGAATTTTGATTTGGAGTTGAAATTAGGGATGTTTGGAATCAATTTGGTGGAATTGGGTGTGATTTGGGCATTTTGAGCCTTAAAGGGAAAAATTGGGATTTTAGTCAAAATTGGTCACATTTGTCAAATTTCATCTTATGAGTGGTCAAGATTGGTTTTAGAAGTGTTTGGAATGATTTTAGAGGTTTTGGAATTTTGGAAATTTTGAAATGTTTTGGGCAATTTGACTGGTTTAAAAGATTTTGAGAAGATTTTTTGACAACATTGGGTAATTTGGGGTTATTTTTGAAATTTAGGGGTTTTGGGGCAATTTCGTAGATTTGAAAAAATTTGGGGCCAAAATACCAAAATTGGGTATTTGTATAAGATTAGATCAATTGAAGATGCCAATCAAAAACTTACCCTTATAGCGCCATAAGACCAAGGAAACTCCCATTCGGAATCCTCCATATGTTGGTCTTAGCCGAACACTAGCCCAGGGCTAAGGGTTTAGAGGAGCATCAACATGAGTTTCCAAAAGCGCGAGGGATCGAGCTAAGCATGTTTGGTTAAGGGTTTAGGTTGTGAGTGAAGGTGAGGAGGATCAAGTGTGTGTGTGTGTGTGCAAGACTGACCAAGAACACACCACCAAGGGCTAACCGTATGGCCAAACAGTTTTATTGGAGCTCTTTTTGAGCTTCTCCATATTGACTCCACCTAATAAGTGCTAGAGGTTAGAACCAACATGTAAAACTTCAAGCTGAGCAAAGAAGAGTTTTAGAATTTTAACTGGTGAGGGTTCCTTTACTAGTCTTCTTGGAATAGTCAATAGGAAAGTCCTATGGCTAGATCCTAGGCTTCTAAGGAAGAGACAATACCTCAACCAAAAGTATGTTCAACACTCCTCGGTGGCTCCAAAAGACCCCGTTGCGTGCTCTAATTTGACACCGCCTTGTGCATCAGCGCTGACTCGACTAGCACTTTATGAACCATCACCTCAATTTACTTCTTCTCTGTTGTTTTATCAATACACGCATGAATGGAAGACATCCTTTATTTATCCCCAAGTGACTTAAACTGAGAACCTTCCACACTAAAACACTTCACTATCGTTATATACTCAACCAAATCACTCATGGCTTGTTCCTATAGCTTCATCTAATAAAAAAAAACATTCATACAACTAGATATATATGAAATGAAACTTTACTTCACAATTATTGAAACCAAAGGTATTTTTAGGGTTTTTGGATTATATCTTAGACCAAGATGTGAGGCCTCAATTAGGTGCTTGTGGAAGCTTCTCTGTGGTCCAACAAACCTCGTAAAAATGATACTTCCCTCTGGTATAGGTTTCAATTATGAATCCAACCAACAAGTGGTGCAACCTTCGTCTAGGAGTGGGTTAGAGTGATCAAAAGAGAGGGGTTTTGATGGTGATCTTATTTGTTTGGTTTGAGAAGGCTAAAGAATGATTTAATTTGAACTGGTGGAGCTTAATGGAATGACAGAAACACCCTAGATTTTCAACCTAAAGTTAAGGTTTGACAGTAGGTTTCAATGGCTAAGGATGATGAGGTTGAACTCAGGGACATCAAGAAAAGCTCTAACAACAATTTAGAAGGCTCTCCCCAAGCCCCAAGCAATTGACAGCACTCCCTCCATGGTCAAGAAAGGGGCTCAATTTATAGCCATGGAATTAATGAATTAATTGGCCATGCCAGGAGTGGAGAAGAAAGCTTCGTTGGAGGGTTGAAGAGTGTAATTCACCAATGGAGGCGAGTCATATTAGATGGGTAGAAATTTGGGTTTTAATAAAATAGGTGCTTCTTGGTTTTGAGTTTCTTGCTACTAGGCCAGCTGACCAGGCCATAGGAGTTGGCTAGCTGGCTCAAGGAAGGCCAGGAAAGTTTTAATGTTGATTAGTTTTAAGTTTTGACGGCTGATAGCATGGGATGAAGAGTTTAATCAAATTAGCCTAAAGGGTTCCTTAATTTTGGAGACCCTTGGTACATGGCTCAAATCTTGGGTCTTGGTTGATTTGATTAGAATCATAAGTGTCTAATCAAGGCAGGAGAGGATTAAGATTGATTAATGTAAGAGATTTAGGTTAATTTGGAACTTAGGTTCAATATTAGTGTTTGAGCCAAAAATTAAAGTTGTGCTTGGCTTGGGCTAAGCTTAAAAATTATTTGAGGATTCAAATGATCCATGGAGATTTCATGAAGAGTTTAGAAAATGAAATTGGGGCAATTAAAGTGACCATATGGTTCAATTGGATGGAATTTTGAAGTCTGGCTAATTTTTGGAAAATTCGTTTAAGCTTGTATTTGTGCTAGGCTTGAGGCTATGTCAAGGTCAATTGAAGGTTCAATTTGATCTAGAGGTATGTTATGAAAAGTTTATAATCCAAAATTTGAAAAATTGGATAGCTTAAGGGGCTCAATTAGATGGGGTATTGGCTTACGATCAAATTGGGGAATAAAATTAGGCTGGGTATTTGGGTTAGGAATTAAGCTCAATTAGGCTTGAATTGAGCTTCAATTAGTCATGGGTATGATGAAATTGAGTTTAGATTTGAAATTGAGGAAATTTGAAATCAATTTGGTTGAAATTGGGAGTGATTTGGAGACTTTAGACAATTAGGGGTAAAAATGGGATTTTGGTCAAATTGGGCTTAATGTATGGTTGGAATTTGTTTTGGGGATGTTTGGAATGATTTTGGAGGTTTTGGGAAATTTTTGGCCATGAGGGGTGTTTTAGTAATTTTAGTGAAGTTAGGGGTATTTTGGGAGAGTTTTTGGGGACTTGGGCAATTTTGGTGTTTATAAATGATTTCGGATGATTTTGGGAAAAAATTTGAGGATTTAAGAATTTTTTGAAAATATACTTCAGGGGCAATTTGGTAATTTTAGGAAATTTTGGGTATTTAAAGATGCTAATCACAAAAATTACTATTATGGTGCCATGAAACCAAGGGTGATCCCATTTTTGATCCTACATGTGTCGGTTTTAGCCAAACCCTAGCATATGGCTCAGGGTTTTGAGGACAATCGAGATGAGTTTCTAAAAGAGTGTGGAACGAGGCTAACATGATTGGTTAAGGGTTTTAGATTGTGAGTGAAGGTGAGGGGTTTCAAGAGAGTGTGCGTGTAAGACTGACCAAGAGCACACCACTCAAAGCTAACTCTAAGGCCAAACAATCTTATGGGGACTCCTCTTGAGCTCTGTCATGTTGGCTCCACAAAATATGTGCTAGAGGTTAGAACCAACAAGTGGAACTTCAAGAGAGCAAAGAGCCATTTAGAATTTCTAATAATAATTGTTCCCTTACTAGTCCTCTAGGAATATTCAATAGAAAAATTCTATGTCTAGATCTAGGCTTCTAAGGAAGAAAGACTAGACCTCAACAAAAAGTGAGGTCAACATGCACCGATAACAAATAAGTTGTCACATTAGGAAGGAAAGCACGGGGAGTCACATCTAACCTACGAGGTGACGAACTACATTGAAAAGAAAAGCTTAGAGACTCATGTCTAGCTTAAGAGGTAGCGGAGGGAATTAGAATTTAGCAATTGATCCTAGGATAGGAATTCAAATACAGGTACCAGCCACTAAATGAGAATCAGATGTCTTACTCCATTTAAGGGGGTTTCACACCAATCTCATAAAGAGTGTCACACTGTTGACCTCACTTTTAGGTGAGGGTTTTGGGTCTTTCCTTAGTGGCTAGGATCTAGCCTTAGGACTTTCCTAATGAGTATCTTAGCATCTTAGATATGGTACTCACCTTCTCATTAAACATTTCAACCAATTCTATGTTCTCTATGTTGATTCTATATGTGATCAATAATCTTTAATACAAAGATTAGAGATTACATAAGGGAACCCTGATGAGAATTCCTGTAGAACCTTTGGATCATAAGAAAGCCTTGCACTACTCTACACATTTTTTGAACTTCAATACATTGTGTCATCATTCATAATTATTATGATCATCATAAACATTGCATTGTCATATCACAATGTTGCAATCATTACACTCATGGGGCTGACAAAAATTATTTGAACTCAGTTTCCCTTAAATTACCACACTTGAATATTCTAATTCATTCAGAATTCTCCATAACTGTCATTGAATCACAAAACCCTATTCAAACCATTTGATCTTATCATTTAGAACACTTGAAACACAAAAATTGCAAATATACTCATTTTTCTCAAAAAATTACCAAAATACGCTTGGACCCCCAAAATATCAAAATTTCCAAAATCTCTCAGAGTCCCCAACAAGTACTAAAAATCACATCAAATCATTCCTTATGTCTTCCTGAGAGTTTTGACTGTAATATTGTCATACTGTCAGATAACTTTTTGACAGCTTGAAACCAAAATAATGAATACTTAAAAAAAGCATTGAGGATCATAAAATCTTTCACATTGATCGAAAATGACCCCGAACATTATCGTTTGACTCCAAATTTCTTACTGAACCACCTCGAGTTATTGAATCAACCTTTTGACAACTTTGACCAAAGTTGGCCAAAATTACCAAATGCCACTCAAGGCCCAAAAATTATCAAATTTATCAAAATCATTTCAAACACTCCTAAAATCAACTTTTGACCATCCATTAGGTTGAATTTGACCAAAATCGCCAAATTGAGCGTCATGAATAATCAAATACCTCAATTTCAAATTCAATATTTTTATATTCAATTTCAAACGAATTCAAATTGAATTAATTGACCCATGATCAATTTCTAAAACGATCGATCACGAACCAAAATTTTGATAAAAAATAAATTTGACGGATTTTTTACCTGATCACAGAAAATGTGGTCGGAACGACCCTAGACGACCAAATGAACTGTGCGAACGTGTCCAGAACTTTGATTTGACCTAAAGAGGCCATTCATTTCACCCCAATGACGCGTTTGGCGACAAAATGAGCAGAAAGATTTAAATAATAATAATAATAATAATAATAATAATATTAACATTATTTTTAAATAATAAAAAAAATAAATAAATAAATAATAAATCCTATTATCCTATCCAATTTCAACTCACGCATGCACAACAATAATATATATATATATATATATATATATATATATATAAATTGCAAGCAGGACTAGACATCTATTTCAAGTAGTTAACTACAACCGGCTTTCTTTTTTTATGTGTTTTTTTCCCATTGCGCCTTTGTTACAAGGGTAGTTGCAGCACAACATAAATCATGAATTCATTTTCTTTATAAGAAAATTATAGTAATACACTTTAAACGAAGAACCTTTAGGCCCTGATAGAGTGCTTGCACTTTTCTTCATCGCTACCTTCCATTATCCTGCAAAAAGGAGTAATTCTAACGGGGTTGCTGGATGATGCGGCGAGCTCTGAACTTAGGGCTTATAGCTTGTGCCGGCTTCTCCTTGTACCTAGATTGATTCACAATGGGCTTAACCGCTCCGTTCTTCAGAGATTTAACGCTCAGGCTCCTGATCAATGCTTCAGTGTCCTCAAAACTGGGCTTGATAGTCTTCTTCGGAAGGGCACGACCCAGGTCGTTTTCAACTTTAGAAGCCTGTAGGAAGGCTGCTTCCGGTTCCTCGAACTCTGCCTCAAAATCAAATGAGTCAGAAAGCAGATTGGCCATGTCATTTTTTTCCTCGTCACCGTCAAAAGTTTCTTGTTCTTGGTCTGACGGAACCAGTGATCGCGGAACCAAGAAGTAGTTTTCCCCTGCTTCCACCACTTAGGAGAGGAGTCCACCACCTGCTGAAATGCTGCAGGGTTAAAAAGTGGGGCATTTAGGTTCAGGGAAGATCTTGCAGCTGCCATGGTGCTCATCTCACTTCGCTCCTTTCTCCTCCAATTCTTCTCAATAGCAACAATGTTATGAAAATTTTGCCCTTTCGACGAACAATTTAGAGCTATATATATAGAGCAGCTCGTCTCTCTATTTGTTAATATAGAAACAACTTACAGAAAGAAGGGAAAAATGATCCCCATTAAAAACAAAAAATACATAAAGTCCTAGAGGTTCCTCTTTTCACATTATAACACCACCCAACAATGATAAAAAAAAAAAACAAATCAAACCCAAAAATATAAAAAACCCAACAAAAGGTACAACTAAAAAAGATTATAAACTCAATCATGATAGTTGTAGACCCAAACAAACCTCCTCCAAAATAGGTCATCTAGCTGAAACTGTTGTGGACGATCCCTAGCAATCTCGGTGAACAATAACAAGCTTGCAAAAAATAAAGGGTGCTCCACGAAAAAGTTAGTGCAAAAAATATATTATAATCGTAACAAAATAGGTCAACAAAAGATCCACGACATATTTCAGAAAGACGCATTTGGGAACCTTCCCCAGCCTGACCGAAAATTCAATGCCCACTTCTTTAGCAAATAATGAAAACCAAACCATAAACCATATAGACTTGAGTAAATAGAGGCAGGAAGCACAATAGAAGGAAAATATATCATCAATTCCTGCAGGATAGCACCATAAGCAGGTGTAGCAAAAATTAGCAACCTTTGGAATCATTAAATGCAAAAAACTACACACAAAGGAGCAGGGAATATGACCAAAGGGTGCAACAAATGTTCTCCTCAAAACCAGCACATAATCCAACGTAAGGCTAATATTAATATAAAATGTTATCTTTGTAATGACCTTTTTTAAAAAAAAACCATACAGGCAAACAAGAAAAAAGCCTTTCCAAATCCGGATGGAGCAACATGAGAGCCAAAAGTTCCGGAACAAAAATATAAATTACAAGGAATAAAAAAGAAAAAAGGAGACCACAGCAGAGCCCCCAATTAACCCTCACCATGTCGAACAAAAGGGGCATACAATGAATCTCCAATAAGTAAAACCTTAAGAGGATAAGGTGGGACCGTACCGACAAGAACATTGCGTGCTGAGGCACCAACATTAGCAGCCCAATTTGCCGCCCTATTACCTTCCCGATGAATAAACCTCCATGCAATCAAAATGTTAGAAGAGGAGCGCTTAATACAATTAATATAGTAAGCAATTACCCAACACAACGATTTACCAAGATATAACATATCAAAAGGAGCTTTGAGTCAGTCTCAATCTCCAAATTATACCAATTTAAAGACACAACAATAGTAACAGCCATAACAATCGCATGAGCTTCAGCCCCCAAAGTTGAGGCAGCAGAACATGGAGAAGAAAAATACAGAATGCAATTACCCTTATCATTCCTCGCTAAACCACCAAAACCAGCAATATCAGGATTCCAACTCCAGTCCATATTATTCTTCACCCAACAACAAGGAGGCAGTCACTGATCCCAGATTTAATGCTTTTGCACAGCATAACAATAATTTTGATGGTACTTTTCGCTTATATTTCCTAATTTTGCAACAAACCCAAAAACTTGATCCTGAATAAAAAGAAAAATCTCACTTTTTAATTTATATATATATATATATATATTAGGATACTACGCAAGTATACATATCGTTATCAAGTAATATAAGACTTTTTGATTAAAACCTAAAAATCGAACTAACATGAAAAATTATGCAATATGCACTTTTTAGAAAGTTTTTCTATTTTTAAAAAGATAATTACTTAAACTAAAAAAGATCTTTGCAGGAATTTAAAATTTAAATATTTTTGGTATTTTTGACATTTTAACAAAACAATATTTTTGGTATTTTTAATATTTTAACGAAATAATAAAAAGATAAGTAAAGTTTTTGTAGAAGTAAAATATTTAATATGAAAATATCTTTCTTCTTATCAAGAATCAGTTATAAGTATAGGAATTTAGTTGTGGAAGTATGCAACTTATGTTGTGCCAAATAGAAGCAATAATATTCTTTACCCTTACTAGAGATGCTTTAAAGAACATTGGCTAATTTAAAGTTTGAATAGTTCTGATGACCGGC
>NEWO01000163.1:1190679-1201957 GCA_003013225.1 Phalaenopsis aphrodite | reverse complement strand
TCTTATCATGAATCAGTAATAAATATAGGAATTATATTGTGGAAGTATGCAATATATGTTGTGTCAAATAAGAGCAAAAATATTCTTTACCCTTTCTAGAGATGCTATAAAGAACAATATTTAATTTAAAGTTTGAATAGTTCTAAAGAACGGCTAGGCAGGGAAGATACTACCTCTAACTCTAAAGTTCCCTCGATTCCCTCCATACGGGGTCTAACATTCTCGTATCAGATCCTAAAATAATAAACCAAGTTTGGGGCTTTAACCTATCACTTTAAAGTCCTCTAACTCTACACCCATCAATGAATATTTCCCTATTTATTTGTACTCAATCACATGAACTACATTCTCATTCATACAACCTCAACTGATTCTTTCCAATTGTTAACTAAGACAATACCAGCCCGGTTCTTTCATGTTCTCACAACAAATTTTAACATATGGATTGGCCAAATCAAGAAGTAAATGAAGTGCATGGATTTAAATCATCACAACTTCTTTCGAAATTAAAGATCTATACTCTCCAAAACTTCCATCAAAAACTTAATTACTTATCATTTTAAGAAGAAAGATAACGAAAACTACTCAGAATCTATGGAGAAAATAAAACCACACTTTAGTTTAAAAGATCAAATCATTGTCAAACCAACAAGTCTCGATTAAAGCAAAAGTAGTCTAAAACAAAAAGATAAAAACTTATCTCAAGTCCTCCACTAAACTCTTTAAGTTCCTTTGAATCTCTTCTCTGTTACAATCACTCAAAACAAAATAACAAAAATAATAAAGTAAATAAAAAGTGGTTCCTGAAAATCTCTCTGAACTAACTCCCCAGAGAAGAGCTTTCAAAACTTGCCGATATTTTCAGGACTCACACTTTTTTGGACCTTTTCAGGACTCTTTTTGATGTACTCTCTTCTTTCTTTTATAGTTTTCGAAGAGGTGCCTTGGGATATCTTCAAAATTTGTCTTGATTCGATGTATTTGCCTAAGAGACGCATCCTATCATGATAATTTTCGTCCATGGTGGTTACAACCACCCATTAAGACAATGGATCCCTAAAAAATCTCTTTAAATTTTGTGAAAACTAATTTTACTTGTCTAGTAACTGCCACTGAAGCTTAAGTGCAGGGTCTCGGCGCTTAGGTGATGCCTGCTCTGTTCAAACAGTGCTTAAGCGTCGGATCTGGCGCATGGTGCCAAAACTCTTTTGCATAATTTTTCTCCTTTTTACTGCAAATTTGATCCTTTTTCACTCATTTAAGCATGTTTTTTCATTGTTACTTGTATCTGAAAGAAAAATACAGAAATACCTTCCATTAAAGCACAATATCTCAAAAATTGGTATAAAAATGTGTCTAAAAATACTATATATTTTGGTTGTATCAGTCACCATCTCACTAATAATGGTAGTTGCGACAGAGCCATCCAACCCAGGGAAGAGTGCACAAAATCAAAAAAATAATACCAAAGTAGAAACTATCCTTCATACCACTTAACTTAAAAATGTTAAGTGAATATGATAAAATGTTGGAAAACACATTGTTCCAGCTGGTATTACCATTACTATGCTTAATATCATTTTGGGCCATCCCAAGGAACCAACAAATAATGTAAGGGTAGATTTGCATGAAAATGATTACGCTTACCATCTGAGTTACACAAATAAGTAGTGGATACTGAGTCCGTGGCCGGATGTAAAGTAGTATCAAACCAAAGACCCCCAACTTCTAAATATGTAAAGCAAAAAAGCAGGAGAAAAATAAATGTTCCATAGTTTCTTCTGCAAAATTACAAAAATAAAAACGTGAAGCTAATATCAAACCCTTAAGTTTATGAATTTCATCACAAGGTAATAAACGATGGAAGATTCTCCAAGCCAAAAATGATATAAAAGGAGTAATAGCACAGTTCTAGATATTAACCCCCCACGTGGTAGATTGAAAATGATGTTATGAGTGAAAGATGGTTTTAGACATATAGCCATTAGAATTAATCTTCAACATGGGAATGTTAGGCCTTTGAGTAATGAATATGAAAACCAAATGAAAAAAGATTGCTTTTCCAATCAAGCATCCTTCTTCTGATCTTACCCACAACTTCATCCAATTTAGATTGACTGATTCGACCCTTGAGTAAGTTATCTCCCAAATATTTGATTGAGAGGATCGAAATAGAGAGATGAGTGAAACTACATTAAATTGAAAGTGTAAGTTATCTCCCAAAATGAAGGTGTCATTTAGATACATTAAATTGAAGTCCCGAAATCAATTCAAACACCTCTAACATATTTTGGATCATTTTGATAGAGCATTTGGTAGCATTAGGAAAAAGAACCACATCATCAACATAGGTTAAATGAGAAACAAACATGTTAGCCTTGTTAGCATACTGAAGTTTAGGCAAAAGACTAAATTTGAAATTGATAATCTAGGAGAAATAATTGAAAATAAGAATAAAAATAGTTGGTGAAAGCGGATCTCCCTGCTTAATCCCACATTCCGCATTAAAGAAACAATGCATCTCCCCATTAATAAGAATACTATACTAATTTGAAATAAGCAAATTATAAATAATATGACAAAAAGAGCAAGGAAACCCTCTAGCTTTAAGAACATCCAAAATAAACTTTTAATTAAGAGAATCACAAGCTTTACAAATGGCAAGCTTTGGGCAAGCATTATATTATCCGTAATACCTCGGCCTTGAATGAAAGCAGATTGGTTTTGGGAAATAATCATATTCAAATGTGGTTGAAGGCACTTAATAATATTTTTACTAATCAGCTTAGAAATAATGGAAGTAAGACATATTGGAAAAAAATGCTCCCAATTAGTTTTATGGTTAGATTTGGGAATATGAACCAAAGTGGCAGCGGAGAAATATTTCCCTGGGGTCTCACCTTTAAAGAAACATTGGATGGCTTGCACCACATAAGTATGGACAATTTTCCAACACTTAATATAGAAATCAGAGGTGAAACCGTCCGGACCCAGAGCTCTATTACAATTAATCTAAAAAAAAGCGTGAAAAATATCTTCGGCAGTTGGAATACCATCAAGATCTAAACCTTCAGTATAGTCCCAAACATCATTAAAAAAATCATTGTCGATGGTGCTAATATTTCGACAAGAAAGGAGAAAATTTTTAAAATACTGAACAACACTATCCCCCACTTCCCGAGTACCTCTAAGCCAATTCCTCCAATCAGCTTTTATGTGAATAATAAAACTACTGGCCCAACGTTGTTTAATGCAAGCATGAAAATATTATGTACTCATATCACCTTGGAGAAACTGATTGTCACCCGTCTATTGTTGAAAAGAAGCAGCTAGAAGTTCATTATGAGCATTCTATAACTGAGAAACAATATCATTAGAAGATTCATCCAAAGTATGTAGATGTTGAACAGTCTGTTCAACCTTATTAACCCTGGCGTGAAATCTCCAAACACTTCCTAATTCCAACTTCTTAAAGCAGTGGCAACCCTTTTATGAAGTTTCCAAAGCCGGAACCAAGCATCTGCAACTTCAGGAAATTTTCAATTATCAGCAACAAGTCTAAAAAAATCTTCATGCTTGGACCAAAAACTTAAATAATGAAAATGGTAATTATAGACTTTTTTAACAAAATCAAAAGAGAGTAGAAGAGATTTATGATTCGAACCCGAAATACAAAAATGCTGAACATGAGAAAAGTCAAAAGAAGAAAGCCAAGCCTTATTAGCAAAGCACATATCAATGCTTTCATAAACTTTACCACGCTTCCAAGTGCATTTGGAACCTAAAAAACCCAAATCAGCTAAGCCAGCATCCACCTTAGCTCTGCCAAAATTATTTTTTAAAGAAGAAACAACCCTTCGACCACCTGATTTCTCATCATCATGCAAAATCATATTAAAGTCACCTCCTACCATCCAATTATCAGAATGAATAGTGCCCATGCTAGTAATTTTGTTCCATAAATCATAACGAGCTGAAATCAAAGTGTTAGCATAAACAAATGTAAGACAACCTGAGTAATCATCTAACATGAAATAAGTGTGAACGAGCTGACCATCATCAGCGATGATGTCAAGAGTGATATGCTTCCTCCAAAAAACCCAAATCTTATTAGAAAAATTTTGAAAGCCGGAAAAGTGTTTAAATTTAGCCAAAATACGATCATGAGAAGAGGAAACCAACAAATCCAAAATAGAAAAAATACCATTTTTATGGATCATAGTTAATAATTTCAATTTACCAAGAGAGCTAGGATATTAAACTCTCCTGATGTTTTAAATAAGAATGTTAAACATGGATAAACACAGATCCCTTCCTAGAAGAACTAGTCCACGCTTATCTAATTTCACCATCAAAATGAGAGTGATCAAGCATCTCAATATTACTCTTAAACCTTAGATTGACCAAATAATAACTCCCTTTTTTCCTTCGCCGATGTGATTTTTGAATTTTTCATTCCTCTCCAAGAAGGTTAGAAGCATCATCCACATTAAAACATCCCCAATTACAAGAACCCCCTAAGTCCTCTGTGAAGAGGAATCATTTTTCAAAGAGACAGAAATATTAGGAAGAGAAGGTAAAGGATCATCCTGAAATCCATCCAAAAAGCAATCCCCTCATTAATACCTAGAGCGCCAATATTACTATGACACCCCTGAATATCATTCCCCATTGAAAGAGATGTAATAAGGTTAGAAGGAAGGGTGGTACACCTAAAATATATAGTATTTTTAGATGCTTTTTTATACCTATTTTTGAGATATTGCACTTTAATGGAAGATATTAGTATGTTTTTCTTTTAGGTACAAGTAAAAAGGTGAAAAATGCTTAAAGGAGTAAAAAGGATCAAATTTGGATTAAATAGGTGATAATTAAGCAAGAGTGTTTTGGCGCCTAAGCCCTAGATCCGACGCTCAAGCGCCGGTTAAATAGAGAAGGTCGTGCGTAAGCACCATAGGCTCAACACTTAAGTGCCAGTGGCAGTTATTGAATGACTAAATTCAATTTTTGTGAATTTTGAAGATGTTTTTGAGGCACCCATTGACTTAATAGGTCATTACAACCACCATATACAAAAATTATTATGAACGGAGGCATATCTTTGAAAAATATATCAAATCAAGACATATTTTGAAGAGATACCAAGGCACCTTTTGAAAATATATAAAAGAATGAAGATTGAGTCTTTAAAAGTGTACTTGAAAAGAGAAAGTTATGAAAGTTTTTGAACTTGAGAGTTAGTTCGGAGAGATTTTCAGGTACCACATATTTATTTTAACCTTTTTATTTTAGTTTTTATATTGAGAGTGTTGTAAAGGAGAAGAGATTCAAAGAAACTTCAAGAGTTTGGTGGATGACTTGAGATAAGTTTTTATCTTTTATTTTAGACTACTTTTGGTTTTAATTGAGAATTTTTGTTAGTTTGACAATGATTTCTACTTTTAAACTAAAATGTGGTTTTATTTTCTCCATGAATTTTGAGTAGTTTTCTTTTTCTTTCTTCTTAAAATGATATGTAATTAAGCGTTGGATGGAAGTTGTGGAGAGTATTGATCTTTAATGTTGGAAGAAGTTGTGATATTTTAAATCCATGCACTTCATTTAATTGTTGATTTTTCCATTTCATATGTTAAAATTTGTTGTGAGAACATGTAAGAAACGGGCTCGTATTGTCTCAGTCAACAATTGAAAAGAATCACATAAGGTTGTATGAATGAGAATGCAGTTCATATGATTGAGTGCAAATAGATAGGGAAATATTCCTTGCAGGGTGTATAGTTAGAGGACTTTAGAGTGATAGGTTAAAGCCCCAAACTTGATTTATTGTTTTAGGTTATTGTTTTACGTTCTGGTACGAGAATGTTAGCCCTCAGGTGAAGGGAATATCTTCTCTGTTAGCCGGTCTTCAAAACTATTCAAATGTTAAATAAGCCAATGTTCTTTATAGCATCTTTAGTAAGGGTAAAAAATATTATTGCTCCTATTTGGCACAACACACTTTGCACACTTCCACAGTAGAATTCCTATTACTTATTACTAATTTATGATAAGAAGAAAGATATATTTCATCTTTAGTACTTTTCTTCTGCAAATACTCTAGTTATCTTTTTAAATTGTTTTTTTTCTATCAAATTATTAAAAATACCAGAAATATTTCATTTTTCATTAGTACAAGAATCATCTTTAGTTTAAATAATTGTCTTTTTAAAAATAGAAAGTTTCTAAAATTGCATATTGTGTAATCTCCGTGTGGGTTCGATATTCAGGTCTTAATCAAACAGTTCTATATTGCTTGATAACGATACATATAATTGCATAGTATTCCAATATATATAAATTAAAAGTTAAATTCTTATTTTTCTTCACTATCAAGCTTTTGGTTTCGTTACAAAATAAGGAAATAAAAGTGAAAAATATAATCAAAATGATTGTTATATTATTGCATATAAGAAGTAATTATAGAGTCAAGTTTTGGCACCGTTGTCGGATAAGGATTGATTTTAAAAGTAAATATCTATTTCTAAAAAGTTTTATTTAAAATTTAAAAGTTATTGTATCTTATTTTGAGTGTTTTTTCTGACTTTATTATATGTTAGTGTATGCGGAGTTCAGGTTCTGAAAGACTAGTGCCTTACGATTCTGAATTAGAGAGAACTATTAGAAAAATCAGAAAAACCAAATCAATTAAAAATCTTAAAAAATTTAAAAAAATTACAGAAATGGTAGACCAGAACGATCAAAATGCTGAAATTCATCAAGAGTTTAGACCTTTAAGAGATTATGCCAACCCTACTGTAGATGAACTTCATTATAGTATTAAAAAATCTACTATAGTGGCTAATTAATTTGGGCTTAAACCTGCTATTATCTAAATGATATCAAATAATCAATTTGGGGGATCACCAACTAAAGATCCAAATTTACTTATTACCTATTTTTTAGAATTGTGCGTTATATTTAAATACAATGGTGGATGAGATGATGCCATAAAACTTATGTTATTTTCTTTCTCACTAAGCGATAAAGCTAAGTTGTGGTTGAATTCATCAACACCTGAATCTATCAGAACTTGGGGTGATTTAGCACAAGAATTTCTTGCTCAATATTTTTCATCATAAAAAACTGTGAAGCTTAGAAATGATATTACATCATTTAATCAATTTGAAGGGGAATCTATTTATGAAGCATGGGAACAACTTAAGAAAATCATAAGAAAGTTTTCACACCATGTTATACCAGATTGGTTAATAATTCAAACTTTTTATTATGGCTTAGTTGGATCTCTTAGATGAGTTATAGATGTCGCTGCTGGTGGTTCATTGATTTTAAAACAATTTATGACGCTTATGCTTTAATTGATGAAATGACTACCAAAAATTTTTAATGGCCTTCTGAGAGGGTGAATCCTAAAATAATAGTCAATATTTATGAAACTAATGCATTTACCATGTTAGCAAATCAAGTTGTTGCAATTTCAAGAAAGTTAGACCAATTTGAAATGATTTTTTCTCAACCAATTTCCATGATTAAAGAGAATTCATTAGACCAAATTGTAGATTCCAAGCATCATTAGAAACTTTGAATGCCATAAATAATAAATAGAATAACCCATATTCAAATTATTATAACCCAGTTTGGAAGAACCATCCCAAATTTAACTAGAATAACAATTCAGGTGGTAATAATCAGCAACGGGAGAACAACCAAAGAAACTCATTCGGAAACTGGAAGAAACAAGTGAATAATAATTATAGATCTACTTTATTCTAGGTTTCAATAGTAATACACAATTTAATGAGAAGAAGTTATTTATAGAAGAAGGGGTAATATAAATGGGAAATCAATTACAAAGTCAAGGAGCTACAATTATAAATATTAAGAATCAACTTGAGCAAATTGCAAATTCATTAAGTAATAGATCCCAAGAAACACTTCCTAGTAATACTAAATCAAATCCAAAAGACCAGAATAAAGAGCAAGTAAAAGCCGTTCAACTTAGAAGTGGAAGAGAGTTGGAAGGTAGGGTTCAAAAAGAAATTGAAGTAGAGAGAGAAGAAATTGAAGAATCAAAAGAGGACGCTCCAAAAGATTCTGAAAAGAGCGATTTCTCTGCTGAAATTTGATTTGGAAAAACCACTACCTCCATTTTCTCAGAGACTTCATCGGCAGAAGTTGGATAAACAATTTTCAAAATTTATGGAAATATTTAAGAAGCTTACAATTAATATTTCATTTGCTGAAGGCTTAGAACAAATGTCGAGCTATGTAAAGTTTATGAAGGATATTCTCAACAAAAAAAGGAAGTTTGAAGATAATGAGACTGTTGCACTTAGTTAGGAGTGCAGTGCGATAATTTAGAAGAAGCTTCATGAAAAGCTTCAATATTTTGGTAGCTTTACAATTCCATGTGCAATATGAGATAGATTTTATGGGAAAGCTTTATGTTATTTATGTGCAAGCATTAACCTTATGCAATTATCAATATTTAAAAGATTGGGATTAGGAGAAATAAACCCTACTACTGTAACGCTACAGTTAGCAGATTGTTTGATAACCTTAAAGGATTTATAGAAGACGTCCTAGTGAAAGTGGAACAATTTATCCTTCCTATTGATTTCATTATGCTAGATATGGAGGAAGATAAAGAGATACCTATCATTTTTGGGAGATCTTTCCCAGCCACAGGAAGAGCAATGATAGATGTGCAAAAAGGAGAATTAATAATGTGCGTCAATGATCAAACAATTACTTTTAAAATTTCAAGATCAATGGAATATCATACAAAAGGTAAATATGATGAATGTTTTAGAATGGATGTTATAAGATAACTCTCTAAATGCCATTTCAAAACGACTTATGAACAAAAATCTGAAGTACAAGATTTGGAACACGAGAAAGAAGAGGAATTAAATCAATGTGAAGAAAGATTCAAATTATGTTCAAGAAAGTTTAGAAATTGTGGACACGATAGACAAAGATAAATCATTTTTTCATCTATTGAAAGACCTCCAAAATTTGAGTTGAAGTTACTTCCTGATCATTTAAAATATATCTTTTTAGGAGATTCCTCTACTTTATTAGTTATAATTTACTCAAAATTAACAATGGAAAAAGAAGAAAGATTGATGAAAATTCTGAAAAATTTTAAGAAAGCCTTTGGATGAAAAATTGCTAATATTAAAGGAATCAGTCCCTCAATTTATATGCATAGAATTCATACGAAAGAGAACTGCAAACCCAGAGTTGATCCTCAAAGGATAATGAATCTTGTTATGGAAGAAGTTGTAAAGAAAGAATTTTTAAAGTGGTTAGATGCTGGAATTATCTATGCTATTTCAGATAATGCATAGGTTAGTCCAATTCACTGCATTCCTAAGAAAAGAGGAGTAAATGTAACTATGAATGAACATAATGAGTTAATACCTACTAGACAAGTTACAGGGTGGTGAATATGCATTTATTATAAAAAATTAAATCTTACCATTAAGAAAAATCATTTTACACTACCCTTTCTAGATCAAATGCTGGAGAGACTAGCTGGGCATAAATACTTTTGTTTTCTGGATGGATATACCGGTTATCACCAAATTTAAATATCTACTGAGGATTAAGAGAAAATAACTTTTACCAGTTCTTATGGTACTTTTGCTTTTAGAAGAATGCCCTTTGGTTTATGAATGCCCCTGCTACATTTCAAAGATGTATGATGATAATTTTTTGTGATTTAATTGAAAAAGGGATTGAAGTATTCAAGGATAACTTTTCAGTGTTTGGAACTTCATTTGAATCGTGTTTAGAACATTTATCCAAAGTTCTTAAGCGCTGTGAAGAAACAAATCTAATCCTTTATTGGGAAAAATGTCAATTTATAGTAGTAATAGGAATTGTATTAGGTCTTCAAATATCAAAAAATGGTATGGAAGTAGATACTGATAAAATTCAAGTGATCGATAATTTACCTTATCAAAAAATTTAAGGGAAATTATGAGTTTTTTAGGACATGTTAAATTCTACATGCGATATATTAAAGACATTTCAAAGATTGCTAAGGTTTTATGCCATTTACTGATGATAGATGCAATTTTCACTTTTGACGAGGAATTCCTAAAAGCTTTAATTTATTAAAAGAAAAATTAATCATTGCACCAATTAAAGTTCCACCAGACTGGGAAAAACCTTTTAAATTGATGTGTGATACTAGTGATTATACTATTGGAGTTGTTTTAGGACAAAAACATGATAAAATTTTCAAAGTTATTTACTATCCTAGTAAAACTCTTAATGAAACTCAAATTAATTATACAACTACTGAAAAAGAGTTATTAGCAATAGTATTTGATTTTGATAAATTTAGATCATATTTGATTGGAACTCATTGTGCAGTGCGTACAGACCATTTTACTATAAGGTATTGAATGAAAAAGAAGTATGTTAAATCTAGACTTATAAGGTGGATTCTTCTTTTACAACAATTTAATTTTGAAATAGTAGATCGGAAGGAGATTGAAAAATAATTGCTGATCATTTGTCCAGACTTGAATTAAAAAAACCACTCTGTTTTGAAAAAGAAATTAATAAACATTTTTCAGATGAGAAATTGTTCACTAGTAATGAGTGGTGTGTTCCGTAGTATGCCAACATTGTAAACTTTATTGTTAGTGATATTACACCCTAGAGAATGACATACCAACAAAAGAGGAAATTTATTTCTGAAGCGAAGACTTACTTTTGAGACGACCCATTTTTATATAAACAAGAAAAGGATCTGATTATTCGAAGTTGTGTACCATTAGAATAAACTTATGAGATTATCCCAAAATGTCATAATTTTTATTTTGAGGGACATTTTGGTGTTGATAAAACAACATACAAAATTTTACAATTTGGATTCTATTGGCATACATTTTTTTAGAGATGTTAATGCTTATATCAAAACTTGTAGTAGATGTCAAAGAGTAGGCAATATTTCTAGAAGAAATGAGATGCCCCACAATTTTATGCTAGAAGTTGAAATATTTGATATTTGGGGATTAGATTTCATGGGACTATTTATACCATCTTTCAAAAATTTATATATTCTGTTAGTAGTGGACTATGTATCCAACTGGATAGAAGTTGTTTCTTTACCTCGATGTGATGCTCAAAGTGTTACAAAACTTTTGAAAATGAACATATTTTGTAGATTTAGGATGCCGAGAGTTATCTTTACTGATGGGGGAAAAATGCCATAATGGAAAAGTTATTAAAGAAATATCATTGAAATCATAGGATTCATACT
>NEWO01000163.1:1145784-1158682 GCA_003013225.1 Phalaenopsis aphrodite | reverse complement strand
AAAAAGAAAGAAAATTTATGGAAGTGAGGAAAAGCTTGACGATATGCCTAATCAAAAATTGGCTTCACTGGACATACCTAATGGGAAAACTTAAATAAATTCCTCAACTTATATTTATGGAATTAGATCTTTTACTAGTGGAGTTCTCATGAAGTTCCTATCTCTTGAATATTCTAAGTGACTTAATATTACAACATATAGTCATTCTTGAAGTAAATAGAAGACTAGAACTCTTAAACTTGATGACTAGATAATCTTTTGGCTACAGAGTTAATTCAATTACTTGAATTTTTTCTGAAAATCTCACTATGATATTTATTTAAGTCAAATGTATAGTATTTCTAAATTAAAACTTTACTGCAGTAGATCATAACTTTTATATAGTACTAAAATTATTTGAGGACAAGTAATAATTAAGTTTGGGGGATTTTGACCAAAGAAAAATATGTTGAGATTTTCATACATATTTTATATTATTTTTAATGATATTGCACTTTAAAGAAAGGTATTTTTTATGTTTTGTTGCAGGAATGATGAATTAGGGTCATTGGAGCAAAAAGATGCAAGAAGGAGCGAATTTTGAGCGAAAAAGGACCAAAATGTGGAGATTTGAATTAGGCCACCGATGGTGTCCTCGACGACGCCCTCGACGCCGCCGACGGCTAGTTTTTCTCGAGACTACAAGACAAAATTCTTCAGAAGCTTGCCGACGGTGCCCTCGAGGCTGCTGATGGCGAGATCGACGATTATGCCTACTCAAGCTTTGGATAAGGCCAAATTTTTAAGGGATGCTTAAGAAGCTCTTGGGAAAGCACATCCACAACTTTAAAAGAACATTTTGGCTGAAAATTAAAGAGGTCCTGGATGTTAGAGAGGTCCTAGAGTGTATAGAATTTCCATTAGTGTGTAACAATTGTGATGATTTCTTCGAGAGATTGTAGAGTGGAGGAAAAGTGAGAGATTTCTTCCTCCTTGCTACTTCAAAAAAGAATTCTATGTGCTGTAAAGAAAGGAAGAGATTCAGAGGAACTTCAAGGAGTGTTCTTGGGGAGAAATTAGAGATAAGTTATTTACTTGTTGTATTTTGTATGACTTTGATTTTATATATGAATTTCAAGTTTTATTGTGTTTTCCCCATGAGTTATGAGTAGTTTTCTCTGTCTTTCCCCTTGTCTCGAGATTTGTGAAATGGTGATTTGAATTGGTGAAGCCATGAAAATGATTAAGAAATTATGATGATCTTTTCAATTCAACTACTCAAGCTTTGACTTGGTCAATATATTCTTAAAAATGATTCTCCCCACATTTATATTTTTATTATTCTGAATACAGAAATTCAGAATAGCTCTATCTCTTGTTACTTCATTATGGTAATAAGTCAGTAATAGAGTAGAAGAAATAAAATAGTGCCACTCTTTAGAGGTGGCATTTAACATGGAAACAGAAAAATTTACCTATTCTCGTTGCTTAATCTTCCACGTTCCTTTCCCATCAGTGAGAAAGTTGATCACATCGTTCAACGAGCCTTCCATCATACTGAAGGTTTCATAATGGCAGCTATAGCAGTCTTGGACTTCATAAAATGTGTTAATGCATGTGGCACTAAATTCAATAGAGAATCCCCGCACTTGAAAGATTCCATCCTCAGAATAGAACACGTTGGCATAAAACTCTTTTACAATATTTGCAACAGCCTTATTGGTGGTATAACAGAAGTTTTCCTACCTCATTTTGGCAATAACTCGTTCAATTTCTCCTCCCAGACTCTCAAAAGCTCGATCATGTATACATTTGTTTCCTTCAAACACTAATGTAAATCTCAATTGAGCCTTCACATTGATGAAGCTAGACTCGTCAAACTCAAGTCACCTCTTTTGTCGTGGAGCCATTTCAATCTAATCAAAATTATAGAAAATTCCATAATATACTTCAAATATGCAAATAATGGCTTCCAAGAGTGATTCTAAGAGTTGAAAACTAAATTCCATGAATTTTTTCCCAATATTTTCTTCACAACCTCAAATTTTTCGAATCTTCTCAATGTGGATGAAATTCATGGCAAAAATCAAATATTTTTAGTTTAGAGTGAAGCTCTTACCAAGAGATGACCAAATCGGGTGTCTAAATGCCTTGAGATTGCCCTAAAATCTAAGATCTCTCAAGCAGAGGTAGATGAAACATAAGTACTACAAAGAAGGACAAGAACAATGCATCAAAAAAGATTTACATTTGCTTTCAGTTCATGAAGTTGGCATTCAGGAAGATGTCGCCAACTTTGCACCTTCAAAGAAAATTGTATTCTCTCATAAAATTGTGACAAATAAAAGTGAAGATTCAGAAGAATCACAAATATAGAGCCATTCAACTCCGCTTTAGCAATCTTACACCACCCTCTTGCAATGAGTTGGTGGGGGTTCTTTTAGTTCACACACCTGAGGTCATGTTTGGGGACGTGGACGAATAAGAACCAATTTAATTGGTTAACATACTAGGCTGACCATCAATATTGATGATGAAGAAAGTTCTGAAGATGAAATAATGATGACAAAATAAAAAAACCTCAGTACGAGATATCCTTAGAATATATGGAGAAAAGTGATTATGAGACAATGTATGATCAGATAAACCACTATGTGAACACCATGACACTTACTTCGGTTCTCCCTTAAAAGGTCAAGATTTTAGAGGTCAAAGCTGATCAAGTCTTATCATGTTTTTACTTCTAGTAATCTTGAAAATCAAGTAAATTTGTATGAGAATCGTAATGATTTAATGAAATTATCTTTTATTTACTTTTTACCTTGTGTACATAAGTTAATTCAATAGGGACAACAACCAAAAAAAATACCAAAAGATAAGTTACAACTTTTTGAAAAATTATGGGATGTTAAGATTTGAACTCCTAACTTGAAAGAGGGTCTCGGATTTGGTACAATAGGACCAGTCGATGATTCAAAATTTTGTATGGTTGTTACTAATAAATCAGAAGAGGATTGCCTTGATGTGGGGAATGACTCTAATAATCAGCTAATAAAAGAAATCTAGTCAACTGTTGATGAGTTAAAAGAAATTAAATTTTGTATGCAAGAGCAGCCCCGACCTACAATTATAAGTTCTCTACTCAACGATGAAGAATTTGTAGAATTGATTAAACTGTTATTAGAGTTCAAAGATTGCTTTGCATGGAGTTACGATGAAATGTCAGGACTGTCAGTAGAGGTTACAGTTCATAAACTCAGGGTGGATAAAGACATGACCCCAGTAAAATAAGCTACAAGAAGAATGGCCCTCAAAATAGAGCAGCAAGTCATTACTGAAGTGAAGAAATTAATAGATGATAACCTAGTAAGAAAAGAACAATATCCAACATGGTTAGCTAACATTGTGCCAGTTTAGAAGAAAAATGGACAAATCTGTGTATGTGTTGACTCAGGAATTTGAACAAAGCATGTTCAAAGGATGAATTTCCACTATCAATACCAGAAATGATGGTGGACATCGCTTCGACACATGAAATTTTCTCCTTTATGGATGGATCGTCGGGGTACAACCAAATCAAGATAGCTCCCAAAAGATGCAACACTTACAACATTCAGAATGCTACTTAGAATTTTCTGCTACACAGTGATGTCGATTAGGTTGAGGAACAATGGAGCAACATACCACCGAGCTATGACAAACATTTTTTATGATCTCATTCACAACCAAATGGAATGCTACGTGGATGATTTTTTCATCAAAAGTAAACAGAAAATAGAACATTTGTACAATTTGAGGATCGTGTTCGATTGGTTACGACGATATGACCTTAAGATGAATCCATTAAAGTGGCATTACCTCTACAAAATTTTTAGGATTCGTTATCCATCATCGAGGAATTGAGATCGAGCCGGATAAGATTAAAGCTATCTTGGAATTGCTTTATCCCAAAACCTTGAAACAACTCTATTTCTTCCAAGGAAAATTAGCATATCTGAGATACTTTATTTCTAATCTCTCAGGTAGGTGTAAACCCTTCTCGACATTAATTAAAAAGGACGCCAAAATTATTTAGGAAGAGAAATGTCAGCGGGCTTTTGAGAACATTAAATAGTTTAATGCCACCTCTTGTTTTGGTAGCCCATATCCTAGGAAAACCATTGGTACTTTATATCGCGGCCTTAGATGACTCTCTTGGAGCCCTCTATATCCAAGTCAATGATGAGGGTAAGGAAAACTCACTCTACTACATGAGTCGTCGTCTAATACCGACAGAAGTAAGATATCCGCCAGTTGAGAAGCATTTTCTAGCGTTAATTTTTGCCGCGCAAAACCTTAGACATTGCATGATTTCTCATAAATTTACCCACATTTCAAAATTTAATCTGTTGTAATATTTGATGACCTGACCAACACTCTCTGAACGTTCAGCAAGATGGTCAATGATTTTATTGCAATTTGATGTAACTTTTTTCACCTCCATGCTATCAAGGGAAAATTTTTAACAAATTTTCTCCCTGCACACCCACTGCCAGCAGGGTTCCCTCTTAATGACGAGTTACTAGATGAGCAATTCTTACAGATGGAATTCTCCAATGCGCAACGTTGAGAGACGCACTTCGATGGAGCTTTGTTGGCCAGAAAAGACAAAGGATCAAGCATAGTTATACCAGGTAAAGCAGGGATTGGTTTAATCTTTATCACGCCAGATAAGGGAATGCTGAGATTCTCATATCACCTAATAGAGCCATGCACCAACAATGAAGCAGAATATAAAGCCTTAATCACCAAATTGGAGTTGGCAATCTCAATGCATATAACAGACATTGCCATCTCTGGTGACTCACAACTCGTCATCCAACAAGTCATAGGAAAATACAAGATTCTTAAGTCAAGGCTAGAAGAATACCACCAGTATACAATGAAGATGGTGTAGCAGATTCCTAACGTAACTTTCTACTAAATTCCTTAGGGAGATAATTCCCTTGCTGAAGCTCTAGCAAAAATTGCAAAAGAATTGGCATGTCCCCCAGAGGATTCCATGGATATCACAGTACAAGGGAGACAGGTTTTTTCTAAAGTTGACCTTAAAAATGTACACAAGCTTAAAAAGAAGAAGAAACGGTGATTGCTGTTGCTGATATCAATGAAGATTAGTGCAAGCCATTGATGAAATATTTTCAAACTAAAAAGTTTCCAGAGGACAAGTCAGCAATACATCACATCACTAAAAGGGCTATGACATATGCTATAGTCTATGATGTCCTCTACGGGAGATCATCCGACGAGATGTGGTTGTGATGCCTAAGCAGAGCCGAAGCACAATTTATTTTCAAAGAAGTACATGTTGGATTATGTGGAGCTCACCAGTGAGAACTAAAGATGAAAATGAAGATCAAGAGACTCAGATATTATTGGCCAATAATGATTTCCAACTACTTGGATAAAACTTGAAGATGTCACCAGTGCCAAGTACATGGGGTGGTTTTGCACCAACCTCCAAATGTGCAACACCAACCATTGCTTCGTGCCCATTCGATCGTTGGGACACTGACATAATAGGTCTGATAGACCCTTCGTCTTCCAAAGGACATAGATTTACACTTGTTGCTACATGATTACTTTTTCAAATGTGCAGCGGTAGTGCCATTATGAGAGGTCACAATACAACACATTCTTCAGTTCTTCAAAAGCCAAGTCATTTATCATTTTGGAGTTCCGTGCAAAATAATCTTCCATAATGGGACAGCTTTCAAAGCACAAAAATCAACAACTTTGTTAAACGACATGAGATAGACTGAAGGTACTCTACAATCTACTATCCCAAGGAAATTAGCTTAGATGAAGCCTTTAATAAGACACTAGTACAAATTTTGAAGAAAACACTAGATGAAAATAAAAGAGATTGGCATTAAAAAATGCTAGAAGCTTTGTGGACCTACCAGACAACATTAAAAAATCCCACTCAGTGTACAGACTACATGCTCCTGAATGGGTCTGAGGTCGTACTACCGCTAGAGGTTTAGAAGCTGTCTCTCAAAGTCGCTGTCGCCAATCAACTTACAATAGAAGAAAGTACAAAGCTTAGACTTGAAGAATTGGAAAGTCTTGAAGGAAAATGACTAGAAGCACAACAGCATTTGGAACTTTACCAAACAAAGATGATACAAGCTCATGAAAAATTAGTCCGCCCAAAAAAATACAAAATGGGTGATCTTGTACTTATGCTCAAAAGGCCTATTCATGCACGCCAAAAGATAAGTGGAAAATTTGAGTCTACTTGGGAAGGTTCATTTGTCATAGAAAAGGTATACTTGGGAGGAGCCTACCAATTAGTGGATTTCTGGGGCAAAAAACATATGTTGTCAATCAATGGACGATACTTGAAAGCATACTATGCAACTTGACATTGCTTGAATAGAAATTTTGGAATTTTGATTGTTCTAGGGTTATTTATTTGGTCAAATGTCTGGACCGGGACCAAAATTTTTTGTAATAAAATTAACCTCGATAACATGAGAACTTTTGAATTTACATATTTTAATTTTCTCTTGTCTACCTTTAAAAGTTTGATATTTTGCTAAATTAAACAAAGATATATATGAATAAATAAATAATTTTATCACCAACATAAACTAAAATTTGCTATAATAAACACTTTATTTTGTTCTTGTTCCTCCTAAGTTTCAGAGCACTGATATTTTTTCTATCATCTACAGAGAGAATGTTAAGACAGAGGCTAATTTTTGCTTTTAAAGATGGTTGGGACCTCGTACTAAACAAAGAAATGACATCGTAGGGTGGCACCATAGACTTCGACATGGACTTCAGTCAAGTTGATATGGACTATGAAGGTCCCCACATGGACGTGGTTAGCCGTCGAGAAAAAAAGTGCTACCATCACTGCTAAAGATAAGTACCAAAGAGAGTTCCTCACTAAAGTAAAAGAATGTGATAATACAACAAGATCTGATAGAGGGTACTAGTCTCCTACCGTCTATGATAACTACACCAACCGGGGGCCTAGTCATTGCTAATGATGAAAGAGAGTCAGATGCACTGCTGCAAATAACTCAACAAAGAAATGTCAATCTCCGAAAGCACAGGGCTTTCTTAAGCAAAGAAAGAAGATGCTAGAAGGAGCCAGGAAACATGCTTACCCCTGTTCTTGAGGGAAAAATCTATGATCCATGCATGAGAGAGACCTCTTACAGCTTGCCTATCATAGAGGATGAGTCTGAGTTTACTATAGAGCCGGAGATATCGGGAACTTCAAATGATCTTTGTACGAGTTGCCCGACATGCAACACCAAAATTCCTACATTGACACCAGCTACAGGAGCATTTATGGAATGCCCGAATAGCAACGTCCTCCACCTAGAGCGCTATAGTACTCTGGATGACTAGAAATCAGTCGATGATGGATTTCAGATCACCGATCACTTAATGGAGGAATCATATATTCCGGTAGACACAGTGACATCACCAGCTTGGTTTCCTACTGATATTAAAATTAAGGGGCATCCTCGACAGTCATTGATCATCACCACAATAGAATACTACAAAATGAGTAAAGTAAACAAAAGAGAATTTGAATTCAATGAAGAAGTTTAAGGATGATTTAGTAATATATTATAAGGCTTGGAGCTGTACACCAGAGTCTTCTATGAAAGTGACAAAAGAAGTATTCTCGACTACATCTTTGATCTAAGAGGCAGGGGTCGAGCAGGCCTTCTGATTGAAAGAACCTATTTGGAGCCACAAAAATGGATGATCACTAAGAGGCAGGGGGTATAAGGGCATGATCACAATACAATGTGGCTGATGTTACAACTTCAATATGGATAGACAAGGAAATCCCTCGGGAATTTTGAGACACGATGAAGTGGACCCTCTATCTAACATGATAAAATGGATAATCAATAAGATGGTCCAATGGAGAATACTTCCAGCCAATTGTATTCTCAACAGCTATATCATCAATATATACGATGAAGACGACTACATTCCCCCACATTTAGTCCATCATGATTTTGTGAAGACCTCTTTGCACAGTCTCTTTCATAAGCAGAAGCAACATTTTCTTCGAGAAAGAAATAGATATCATTGGCCCTGACGAGTTCAGAGGATTTGTAGAGATTCCTCTACCAGTAGGTTCAGTGTTGGTTCTTCAAAAAAATAGAGCAGACATCCCCAAATACTGCATTTCAGGGGCACAACACAACAAAGTGTCTGTAACTTTCCGAAGAATGGATGACAGCAAAATGCCATACGGATTATGGCTGGTCCTTGAGTTGGAGGATCTACTACCTTACAAGCTATGAGAAGGCTACACCTCTAAGAACATGCAAAGAGAACTCTTATTCTAGAGCATGGTTTAGTAGGTCAGCCCGATCAGGAGCTCAACCCACCAGAGATGGACACTCAGGAGACACCCTTTCTACTGCGTTTCGACACAGCATATATGATGATATATGTATTAGATCTACTCAGCTTATGATATGTATTAGATCTGCTCAGCTTATGATATGTACCTAGCATGAGATATTTTTATATGTACTTTGATTCATTCAACATATTGTACCTTTTGAGGCTTTGTCCTGTACTCAATCTGTAACACCTGTTGAAGCAGATTAATGAAATCTCTTTCAGATTTTTTGTCTGTTTTTTTAATTGCCCTTCTGTTCAATGGGTAAAAGCCACAAAACCATACATTTGTTCCAAACTACAATGAACAAAGAATAAAAAGATAAAAAACATGATGATATTAAAAAAACTATTTTAAAAAAACCAACTGACAAAAAAATTTATTTTTTTTTTTGAAATCATATTTTGATAATTAAATATGATAAAAACCGTAAGAAAAGAAAATAAATCTATTGAGTTGATTCTCGCAATCTTGAGGACTCTTACTCTCTGCAAAACCTCACATTTAGTAGAAAACCTCACCAAATTTCCTTACCAATGTCAACCTTTTCACATGATACACATCTATGCATTTATCACAACAAACTTTTGCACTACACTCCTATTCTCGAAGCCAGAATTGAAACACTAAATTCCTTTCCACTATCTCCTGGGTTGGATTTGGGCCACAGAGCCTTCCTTCCTAATGTTACACACATCTTCGAGATTGGTGTAAAACTCCCTTGAATGGAGCACAACATCCTATTCTCAACCTTTCGAGTTTGGTATAAGACCCCCTTGAATGGGACCACGACATCCAATTCTCTACACACATCTTCGAGATACGTGTAAAACTCCCTTGAATGGAACACATCATCCTATTCTCAACCCTTTTGATATTGGTATAAGACCCCTTGAATGGGACCACGACATCCAATTCTTTACACATTTTGAGATAATAGTAAAACTCCCTGAATGGAGCACATCATCCTATTCTCAACCTTTTAAGATTGGTATTAGACCCCCTTAAATGGGCCATGACATCCAACTCTCTACACAAATATTTGAGATTGGTGTAAGACTCCCTTGAATGGAACACATCATACTATTCTCAACCTTTGGAGATTAGTATAAGACCCCCTTGAATGGGACACGACATCCAATTTTCTACACATATCTTCTAGATAGGTGTAAGACTCCCTTGAGTGGAGCACAACATTCCTATTCTTAACCTTTCAAGATTTGTATAAGACCCCATTGAATGGAACCACGACATCCAATTCTCTACACACAACTTCAAGGTAGGAGTAAAACTCCCATGAATGGAACACATCATCGTATTCTCAACTTTTTGAGATTGGTATAAGACCCCCTTGAATGGGACCACAACATCAAATTCTCTACACACATCTTCGAGATAGGAGTAAGACTCCCTTAAATGGAACACATCTTCCTATTTTCAACCTTTTGAGATAGGTATAAGACCCCCTTGAATGGGACCACGACTTCCAATTCTCTACACACATCTTCTAGATAGGTGTAAGACTCTCTTGAATGGAACACAACATCCTATTCTCAACCCTTTGAAGATTGATATAAGACCCCCTTAAAAGGGACACCGGCATCCAATTCTCTACACACATCTTTGAGATAGGTGTAAGACTCCCTTGAATGGAACACATTCACCTATTCTCAACCTTTCGAGATTGGTATAAGTCCCTTTTTAATGGGACCATAACATCTAATTCTCTACACATTTCTTTGAGATAAGTGTAAGACTACCTTGAATGGAGCACAATGTCCTATTCTCAACCATTTGAGATTGGTATAAGACCTCTTTAATGGAACCATGGCATCTAATTCTCTCTACAAACATCTTTGAGATAGATGTAAGACTCCTTTGAATGGACCACAACATCCTATTCTCAAACTTTCGAGATTGGTATAAGACCCCCTTGAATGGGACCACAATATCCAATTCTCTACTCGTATCTTTGAGATAGGAGCAAGACTCCCTGAATAGAGCATAACATCCTATTCTCAGCCTTTTCGAGATTGTTATAAGACCACCTTTAAATGGGACCACGACATCAAATTTTCTACACACATATTCAAGATAAGAGTAAGACTCCTTGAATGGAGCACATCATCCTATTCTCAACCTTTCAAGCTTGGTATAAGACCCCCTTGGATGGGACCACAACATCCAATTCTCTACATATATTTTTAAGATAAGAATATTACTCCCTTAATGAAACACATCATCTTATTCTCAACCCTTTCAAGATTGGTATAAGACCCCATTGAATGGGACCAAGGCATCCAATTCTCTACACACATCTTCGAGATAGGTGTAAGACTCCCTTGAATGGATCATAACAACCTATTTTAAACCTTTCAAGATTGGTATAAGACCCCCTTGAATGGGACCACGACATCTAATTCTCTAGACACATCTTTAAGCTAGGAAGAAGACTCCCTTAAATGGAACACACATCCTATTCTTAACCTTTCGAGATTGGTATAAGACCACTTTGATGGGATAACGACATCCAATTCTCTACACACATCTTCAAGATAGGTGAAAGACTCCCTTGAATGGAACACAACATCATATTCTCAACCTTTTGAGATTGGTATAAGCCCCCCTTGAATAAGACCACAACATCCAACTCTCTACCCACATCTTCGAGATAGGTGTAAGACTCCATTGAATGGAACACCTCATCGTATTTTCAACCTTTCAGGATTGGTATAAGACCCCCTTGAATGGGACCACCCCATGCAATTCTCTACACACATCTTCGAGGTAGGTGTAATACTCCCTTGAATGGAACATAGCATCCTATTCTCAACCTTTAGAGATTGGTATAACACGCTTTTGAATTGGACCACGACATCCAATTCTCTGCACATATCTTCAAGAAAGGAGAAAGACTCCATTAAATAGAACAGATAATCATATTCTAAAACTTTTGAGATTGGTATAAGACCCCTTTAAATGTGACCACGACATCCAGTTCTCTGTACACATCTTTGAGATAGGTGTAAGACTCCCTTGAATGGAACACAGTATCTTATTCTCAACCTTTCAAGATTGGTATAAGACCCCCTTAAATGGGACCACGACATTCAATTCTCTACACACATCTTCAAGATATGTGTATGACTCCCTTGAATGAAACACGACATCTTGTTCTTAACCATTTGAGATTGGTATAAGACCTTCTTGAATGGGACCACAACATTCAATTCTCTACACACATCTTTCAAATAGGTGTAAGACTCCCTTGAATGGAACACAACAACCTATTTTTAACCCTTTCAAGATGTGTATAAGACCTACTTGAATGGGAAATGACATCCAATTCTCTACACACATTTTTGAGATTGGTATAAGACCCCATTGAATGGAGCACAACATCCTACTCTCAATATTTGAGGTCGGTACCTAACTCTTGACTCTCTTTTCAGAATAGATACCTAAATTTCAAGTCTCATCTCGAGGTTAGTACCTAAATGTTGATTCACATCCATATATTAGACCTAAAACTTGATAATTTTAGACCCACTCTCCAATCCCCAATAAGAGTTCCTACTCCTTGATTTCAATCAGATATGCACTTGCTAATTCCCCAACAAAAATAACTAGTACACTCATTTTACACTCCTTCTATGTTTGTTAACTAAGGAGTCTGCATTGGTTTTGTTGATCTCATCAAACAACGCTGCTATGTGGTGTGCTTGCCCAGCACACCACGCATGATGTGCTCATACAACACATCTATTTAGGGTCTATTTGTTGGCCTCACTTTTGGTTGAGGTTTACTTTTCCCTCTTGATTAGCCTAGGGTCTAGCCATAGGACGTTTCTATTGACTATTCGTAGAAAATTAGAAAGGAACCCTCACAACTAGAAATTCTAAACTCCTCTTTGCTCAACTTGAAGCTCAACAAATTGATCCTAACCTCTATCATTTAGTAGGTGGGGTTACTAAAAGGGTGGTCATGGAGAGTCCTCATAGGACTCTTTGACCTTAAGGTTAACCCTGGGTGTTGTTCTAAAGTTAGTTCACTCACCTTCACACACTATCACCTACATCCACTCATAACCTGAAAACCCAAATTTGTTGACTTTGTTGACTTTGATCCCTTGATCTTTTGGGAGACTCATGTAGATGGTCCCCTAAATTCACTGGCCCTAGGCTAAGGTTTAGCTAAGTCCAGTAAATAGAGGGTCCGAATGGAAATATCATGGATCCATTGCTCATAGATGGTTGTTGGTACCCCAATTCTATCAAAATGTGCAATTTGGTCTTTTGCCCCTAAATCTACCCAAATTACCTAAATGCCTTTGAAATCCTAAATTTGGTCAAAATCGTCAAATCCACCAAAAATATTGAAATTTGTTTAAAAGTTATTTTAAAAAATTTCAAAATATTCAAATTACCTAAATCCACCAAAATAATCCATATTTACCAAAATATCCCCAAAAAATTGCTAAAATTACAAAA
>NEWO01000163.1:1126239-1138894 GCA_003013225.1 Phalaenopsis aphrodite | reverse complement strand
GATGTAAGACTCTTTTGAATGGACCACAACATCCTATTCTCAACCTTTCGAGATTGGTATAAGACCCCCTTGAATGGGACCACAATATCCAATTCTCTACTCGTATCTTGGAGATAGGAGCAAGACTCCCTGAATAGAGCATAACATCCTATTCTCAGCCTTTTCGAGATTGTTATAAGACCACCTTTAAATGGGACCACGACATCAAATTTTCTACACACATATTCAAGATAAGAGTAAGACTCCTTGAATGGAGCACATCATCCTATTCTCAACCTTTCAAGCTTGGTATAAGACCCCCTTGGATGGGACCACAACATCCAATTCTCTACATATATTTTTAAGATAAGAATATTACTCCCTTAATGAAACACATCATCTTATTCTCAACCCTTTCAAGATTGGTATAAGACCCCATTGAATGGGACCAAGGCATCCAATTCTCTACACACATCTTCGAGATAGGTGTAAGACTCCCTTGAATGGATCATAACAACCTATTTTAAACCTTTCAAGATTGGTATAAGACCCCCTTGAATGGGACCACGACATCTAATTCTCTAGACACATCTTTAAGCTAGGAAGAAGACTCCCTTAAATGGAACACACATCCTATTCTTAACCTTTCGAGATTGGTATAAGACCACTTTGATGGGATAACGACATCCAATTCTCTACACACATCTTCAAGATAGGTGAAAGACTCCCTTGAATGGAACACAACATCATATTCTCAACCTTTTGAGATTGGTATAAGCCCCCCTTGAATAAGACCACAACATCCAACTCTCTACCCACATCTTCGAGATAGGTGTAAGACTCCATTGAATGGAACACCTCATCGTATTTTCAACCTTTCAGGATTGGTATAAGACCCCCTTGAATGGGACCACCCCATGCAATTCTCTACACACATCTTCGAGGTAGGTGTAATACTCCCTTGAATGGAACATAGCATCCTATTCTCAACCTTTAGAGATTGGTATAACACGCTTTTGAATTGGACCACGACATCCAATTCTCTGCACATATCTTCAAGAAAGGAGAAAGACTCCATTAAATAGAACAGATAATCATATTCTAAAACTTTTGAGATTGGTATAAGACCCCTTTAAATGTGACCACGACATCCAGTTCTCTGTACACATCTTTGAGATAGGTGTAAGACTCCCTTGAATGGAACACAGTATCTTATTCTCAACCTTTCAAGATTGGTATAAGACCCCCTTAAATGGGACCACGACATTCAATTCTCTACACACATCTTCAAGATATGTGTATGACTCCCTTGAATGAAACACGACATCTTGTTCTTAACCATTTGAGATTGGTATAAGACCTTCTTGAATGGGACCACAACATTCAATTCTCTACACACATCTTTCAAATAGGTGTAAGACTCCCTTGAATGGAACACAACAACCTATTTTTAACCCTTTCAAGATGTGTATAAGACCTCCTTGAATGGGAAATGACATCCAATTCTCTACACACATTTTTGAGATTGGTATAAGACCCCATTGAATGGAGCACAACATCCTACTCTCAATCTTTGAGGTTGGTACCTAACTTTTGACTCTCTTTTCAGAATAGATACCTAAATTTCAAGTCTCATCTCAAGGTTAGTACCTAAATGTTGATTCACATCCATATATTAGACCTAAAACTTGATAATTTTAGACCCACTCTCCAATCCCCAATAAGAGTTCCTACTCCTTGATTTCAATCAGATATGCACTTGCTAATTCCCCAACAAAAATAACTAGTACACTCATTTTACACTCCTTCTATGTTTGTTAACTAAGGAGTCTGCATTGGTTTTGTTGATCTCATCAAACAACGTTGCTATGTGGTGTGCTTGCCCAGCACACCACGCATGATGTGCTCATACAACACATCTATTTAGGGTCTATTTGTTGGCCTCACTTTTGGTTGAGGTTTATTTTTCCCTCTTGATTAGCGTAGGGTCTAGCCATAGGACGTTTCTATTGAATATTCTTAGAAAATTAGAAAGGAACCCTCACAACTAGAAATTCTAAACTCCTCTTTGCTCAACTTGAAGCTCAACAAATTGATCCTAACCTCTAGCACTTAGTAGGTGCGGTTACTAAAAGGGTGGTCATGGAGAGTCCTCATAGGACTCTTTGACCTTAAGGTTAACCCTGGGTGTAGTTCTAAAGCTAGTTCACTCACCTTCACACACTATCACCTACATCCACTCATAACCTGAAAACCCAAATTTGTTGACTTTGATCCCTTGATCTTTTGGGAGACTCATGGGGATGGTCCCCTAAATTCACTGGCCCTAGGCTAAGGTTTAGCTAAGACCAGTAAATAGCATGGATCCATAGCTCATAGATGGTTGTTGGTACCCCAATTCTATCAAAATGTGCAATTTGGTCTTTTGCCCCTAAATCTACCGAAATTACCTAAATGCCTTTGAAATCCTAAATTTGGTCAAAATCGTCAAATCCACCAAAAATATTGAAATATGTTTAAAAATTATTTTAAACAATTTCAAAATATTCAAATTACCTAAATCCACCAAAATAATCCATATTTACCAAAATATCCCCAAAAAATTGCTAAAATTACAAAAAATATCCTTGGCACCCCAAACTTTCCAAAAACCTCAAAAATAACTCCAAATGTTTCAAAAACCAATTTGAACCCTTCAATTTAACCCAATTTGGCCAATTTGACCATTTTGACCAAAACCCCCAAATTGTCTTTAAAGGCCCAATTTCCCCAAATTCACATCCAATGTCCATCAAATTGAGTCATTCCCCATTCACACCTCTTTGTCTGATCTAGTTGAAAAGTCCTACTCTTGTGACCTCTTTGAACATAATATTGCCTTATTTTTATCAAGAGTCTTCTTAGATGACTTTGGTTATCTAAGATGAATTTAACTATAGAGGCTTCCCTTTATAAGAAGCTTTTTCGAACCCAGCTTAATATAAACCCTATTTAATTCTTCATATTAAATAGGGAAACTTGTCGGCAAATAAAATGGTTTCGCAGACCAAATGGATGTAATATATTTCTTAGTTTATTTAATCGAGCCTCATGCTCAAGTCTTGTGTTTATCTTTTGGGATAAATATAGGTCTTAAGGTATAGTGCTCTTTCATTAAATTATGAAAAGTATGAGGTCAGTTTGATTTCATATTTTTCTAAACTATATATATATATATATATATATATATATATATATAACGTCTTTCCTAAGCAGACGACGAGAATTCGATTCTGGCGGCCAACAGCTTCCAACGAGCAAATCTACACCTGAAATGTTTAACAGCTTAAATTATTCCTGAACATAATCCAATTCTTCATTACGCACTTCAATAGATTTATCTTGAATTATATCTTTATCTATATGTTCCAAATGCTCTTCTTCAGTTTTTCTTTCAAATGTATTTGTGAAATAATCATTAATTTTACATCTGAAGCATTCTTCATCTCTTCCTTTTGTTTGGTATCTCATTGATTTTGATATATTAAATGTAACTTCTTGATCACTGACTCTCATTGTTAACTCTCCTTTCTTCACATCCATCAAAGCTCTTCCAGTGGCAAGAAATGGTCTCCCTAAAATTATAGGAAATTCTTTATTATCCTCCATATATAACACAATAAAATCCATAGGAAAGATAACTTTATCAAATTTTACCAAAACATCTTCTATAACTTTTTTTTTTGTATAGGTAATTAAACGATCAGCTATCTGAAGAGTTACAGCAATATGTGAAATTTCTCCTAAACCCAACCTTATAAAAATCGATTGGTGCAAAAGATTAATACTTGCTCCCAAATCAAATAAAGCTTTTCCAAAAAATCTTTCATCAACGACATAAGAAATAGTAAAACTACCAGAATTTTTAAGTTACTCAGGAAGCTTTTACTAAATTATTGTGCTTCACTCCTCACTGAGTACAATATTCTCATTATCTATAAACTTCTTTTTTTTATTAAGTATATCCTTCATAAACTTCACATAGCTTGGCATATTTTTTGGGATTCTACAAATGGAATGTTTATAGATAATTTTCTCAATATTTCCAATAAAATTGTAAATTTATTATCTCTATTATACTGTTTCAATTTTTTAGGGAATGGAGGTGGAATTTTTATGATTAATTTCCTCAATATTTCTAATAAATTTGTAAATTTATTATCTCTGTTATACTGTTTCAATGTTTGAGGGAATGGAGGTGGTGGTCTTTCTACAGTAAATTTAATTATTTTAATAGGATATTCTGAATCAAGTTAAAAATATTTGCTAGACCTTTCTTTTTCCAGCTTTTCTTTATCAACTTCAAACACTTTTAGAAATTTTGTTTCTAATTCTCATCCACTTATCAGTTGAATAGCCTTATTTTGCTCTTTATTCCAATCTTTAGGATTAACTTCAACATTCTTAGGCAAAGTTCTTAAAGGTCTATTGCTAAATTCAGTAGGGATAAATCCCAACTGATTTTCCATATTTCTAATTGAAGCTCCTTACTTTATAATTGATTTCCCATTTATAATATTAATTCTTCCACTGAATATTTCTTCTCCTTAATTTGTGAATTTCCATTAAAACCTAGAGTATAATAAGGTTTATAGTTAATGTTTCCCTGGTTGTTTGAATTTACCAATGGGTTCACAACATTGCTCTCCCATTGTAGATTTACAACATTAGAATTATTATTATTCCAACGTAAATTAGGGTTATTTTTTCAACCAAGATTATAATAACTTAAATAGGGTTTATTAGTTTTAATGATTATTCCATTTAAAGTTTCATATGATGATTGAAAATCTATCATTTGTGCCAATGAATTTTCCTCAAGCACAGGAGGTCTCTGAGAATAATTCTTTCCATATTGATCTATCTTCTTTGATATTGTATCAATTTGAGAAGCCAAAATAGATATTACATCAGAATCATGAATATTAGCTACTCTTTCTGGAGTTACCCTTTCAGAGGGTCGTTGAAAATTATTAGTAGTCATCTCTTCATTTAAAATAAAATGCTTCATCGAATAGTTTTGACTTAATGATCCACCAACAGTACCTTCAATTATTGATTGATAAGATCTAACCAATCCATTATAAAAATTTTGAATTATTAACCCATTTAGTAATACATGGTGTGGACACTTCTTAAGAAGATCTTAAAATAATTTTAAAGCTTCATATATTAATTCTTCTTCAAACTGAAAAAATGATGTGATATTTTTTTCTCAGTTTAGCAGTTTTTATGGTGGGAAAATGTTTACATAAAAAGTTTTGTGATAATTCTCCCCAAGTTCAGATAAATCTAGGTGCTAAAAAGTTTAACCACAGCTTAGTTTATTCTTTTAATGAAAAAAGAAAAAGTCTAAGTCTGAGACATCATTCGACACTCCATCATAATTAAATGCAACACCCAATTCTAGAAAACTAGCAAGATATAAGTAAGGATCTTCTGACGGCGTTCCCCTAAACTGATTATTTTGTACTATTTGGATAATAATAGGTTTAAGCTCATATGAATTAGCAGCTACAACAGGGTTTTGTATACTCAAGTAGATTACATCTACTGTAGGATTAACATAATTTCTTAAAGGTCTCTGATGATGTTCATTTTCAAATCCTTGATTCTTTAAGTTTATTGTCATTTTGTTTAAATTTTCTAAATCTTTTGGTTGTTTTTGAATTTTTCTAAAAGTTTTTTCTTACTCTAAATCATAAGGTACTAAACCTTCACATCTTAAGTTATGCATACACAAAGAAAATAAGCAATTAAAATAAGTAAACACACTAAAATAAAAAAAAATTTATTAAACTATGATTTTTCTTCATATAAGTTTTCAGTTCAAACAAAATTTTCTAAATTATAATATAATTTACTGTTACCTTCCCGACAACAATGCTAAAAACTTGATGCGGGTTTCATGTATGCGCTGTAAGTATCTTTCAATACAACACACACAGTAATACCATTAGTAAATATGCATATCAATGACGATAAAATCACTTCAGTATAAATAGTTTTATATTTTAAAATCATTAAGCAGCCAAACCTAATAATTATGCAACTATACGTATCACTCAAGTAATAAACGGTTCTAATGGAGTCCTAAGCATCAATCCCACATGGAGGAGGAAATTCTTTTCGTTGTAAAGTAAAGCAAAATATTCAAACTATAAAAACTAAAGTAAGAAAAATAGGTCGAAAGTAAGTTTAATGCATGTTAACGGAAATGTAGCTAAAAGGACCAAGTTAATTATACTATTTTCTAAACTTAAAAGTTAAATTTACTAAGACTAAACAAAGTTTTGTAATGAATAGCTCAAATTTAAGAAAACATCTTTCCTCATTTACAATGAGTTTATGGTTAGTGAAGTAATAAAATCATTTAAATTTTTATATAAATATGTATTGTGCCACATAGTGCTTTAAGAACACTAGCTAATCTAGAGTTTGGTCTCGAAATCCTTATTTAAACTAAGAGGATACTAACTCCCACTCCAGAGCTCCCACTTCTTCCTCCCTTAAGTGCTAACAATCTCACTTTAGTTTCCAAGCAATTGGACCAAATTAGGGATTTTAGTCTATCACCCTAAAAAAATTAATTCTATGCCTATCAAAATATATTTCCCAATTTATTTTCACTCAATCTCATTGACTACATCCTCTTCCAAGAAATTGATTGTAACGATTACCTTGTTGTAGAAAGCATAGCTCTTTTGGATCTTATATTTCTCCAAAAATTTTAACATTTCAAATCGCCAGATTGAAAAGTAAACAAATATTAGAGTTTGAATCATCACAATTTATTGACATTTAAAAACTTGCACAGAAATATTAATTCTTCACAAAACAATATTTCATTGTAGGGAGAAGAACAAAGAAGACTACTTAGAATTAATGAGGAAGATACAACACAACATGGATTTTATAAATAAAAATAATATTAAAACACAAAGAAAGGAAAGAACACAACTTATCTCACACTCATCCTCAAGAAAATCCCTTGAAGTTCCCTTTATGCACTTTCTATCTTTACAATCACACTCAATTTTCTCTTAGAAATGTAATGAAGAAGAAATCTCCGACCTTCCCTCTCCTTTTACAACTCTAGAAGAAAATCCCCTACAAAAATAAATCCTCAACTCTCCTCCAAAAACTTCACAGGCCACACACAAGAAGAGACTCTCCACACTAAAGACCTCCCCAGACTTCTTAAGAGTGGTGTCAGCCCCTCTTCATAAATTCACTTTTTTTTTCTTAAGAAACATAACTCTTCACCCCAAGAGATAAATCACATCATCTGAAAGACATATCTCCTCATTCAAGAGAATTTTCAAAGTTTCTAGATGCATTGAACCACTCCATGGGTGTTTGAATTACTTGGAGCCTTCTAGAACAACTCAGAAAGAATCAATAACCACCAACAATTCATCTAAATCAGTCTCTGGTGGCCTGTTCTGGTCAATCTAATGCATTTTTACTGGGATTCCGTGCCCCTTTTAGTAAAATGGCGCCTTTGGCCCTAGTATGCTAAAAATCTTCATTTTGACTCTAAATTACTTCCTTTTTGATGCTTTTTGCTCTAAAAGCCTAAAATCAATATACCTCCAACAAAAAATAAAAATACAATTCTTAAAGTATAATTACATCGAATTTAAGCATAAAATGTATACATAAAATTACACATTATTTTGGTGTATCAATTGGCTAGATGGGCAATGATACTGCTTCAGTTTGATATAACTTTTATAACCTTGTGTGCAATAAATGGGCAAATATTAGAAGACTTTCTCGCAGCCCATCCATTACCTAAAATTTCCTCACTGAATAATGATTTTCTTGATGAACATATTTTAGAACATAGAAATCCTAATGTTCAATAATGGGAGTTATATTTTGATGGAGCTTTTTCTGCATATAAAGACAAAAATGTGCAAGCAGTTATACGTCGGAAGCCAGGAATATGCTAGTTTTCATCACTCAAGTAAAAATGCTGATACCATTCTCTTATCACCTAACATAACCCAGTACAAGTAATGAAGCTGAATATGAAGCATTTATAACATGTTTAGAACTTACCATCCTCATTGAAATTAAAGTCATTGGCATTTATGGAGATTCTCAGCTCGTCATTAATCAGATAGTAAGAAATTATAAAACTTTGAAACCAAAATTAGAACAATATTTTTTGCACATAATGAAATTGCTAAAACAAATCCTAATAGTAAGATTTTTCTTAATTATGAGGCAAGAAAAATCATTAATAGATGCTCTGGCTAAACTTGCAAAAGAATTTGCCTATCTGGAAGACGATCATGATCTAATTTTAGTAAAAGGATGACGAGTTATTATCCAGATATTTATAAATAGTTTTCATAAACTCACTATTAACGCAATAGTAACAACTATCAAGAAAGAATAAGCAAAAGATTGGCGACAACCATTTATCAATTGTCAACAATTTGGAATATTACCAAAAGATAATTCTATTACCTAATCACATCAAACAATGAGCATTGTCTTATGCTTTAGTAAACAATGTTCTTTACCTGTTAATCTCACTTTTGGTTGAGGTCTAGCTCTTTCCACTTTAGTAGCCTAGGGTCCAGCCATAGGACATTGCTGTTGACTATTCCTAGAGGACTAGAAAAGGAACCCTCACTAATAGAAATTCTAAACTCTTCTTTGCTCAACTTGAAGTTCCACATATTTGTCCTAACCTCTAGCACTTGGTAGGTGGGGTCAATATGGTGGAACTCAAGGGGAGTCCCCATAGAAATGTTTGGCCTTAGAATTGACCCTGGGTGTTTTTTTGGAGCTAGTTCACTCACATCCACTCACAACACTAAACCTAAACTTTGTTAACTTTGATCTCTTGATCTTTTAGCAGACTCATGTAGATGGTCCCCAAGACCCACTAGCTTTAGGCTAGAGTATAGCCAAGACTAGTACATAGAGGACCCAAATGGAGATTATGTTAGTCCATGGCTCAAATAAGGTGGTTGGCACCCCACTTTCACGAAAATATCAAACTTAGACTTTTGCCCCAAAATCTAACCAACTTACCAAAATACCCCCAAACCTCAAATTTGAACAAAATTTCCAAAATCACCCAAAATACCCAAATTTCTTCAAAAATCATCTCAAACCATTTGAAACTACCCAAATTTCCCAAAACCTCCCAAAATATTCAAAATTACCAAAATACCACCAAATTTGCCAAAATTACAAAAATACCCCTGATGGGCCAAAAATTTCAAAACCCTCAAAATCATTTCAAATATCTTCAAAACTAGTTTGGACCCTTCAATTAAATCCAATTTGATCAATCTGACCAACTTTGACCAAAAGTCCCAAATTTCCTTTAAAGGCTCAACTTCCCCAAATTCACCCTAAATGTCCATCAATTTGACCTCAATTCCCCCCAATTTCAAATCTAAATTTAAATTCATCTTGATCAAACTCAATTCAAACCAAATCCAAGGCCAATTGAACCACATTCAAATTCAATTTTAACCCAAATCAAAAAGCCCCAATTGGTGTAAAACCAAAATCGCACTCAATTGAACCCCCAAATCTTCACAGTTACCCTAAACATGCATCATAAACTCTTTGAAATATCTCCACACAATAAATTGAACTATCAATTGACTTTGTTCAAGCTTCAATTTCACTCAATTTAAACCCAAATCCAAAATTCCCAAATTTGCCCCAATTTAGCCACATGTCCAAATTCCACCAAATTGAATTACAAAACCCCAAAATGGGCACCCAATTAACATTAAGAACTCTTCATGAAATTCCCCTAGACCATTTTGAACTCTCAATTTGGAATTAACCCAACTCTAGCCCAACCCAAACCCAAGTCTAACCAAACATACCCAAATTGATCAAATGCCCAAATGCTTCAAATTGAACCTCCAAATCAATTCAAAATCTCTCCAAATTTTTTATAAACTGTTCATGACAATCATCCACATAAAATTGATCAATCAATTGGGTTCAATGTCATGCCTAGCCAAGCCCAAACCCAACTTCAAGGCAACTCAACCCAAATTGAACCCATGCAGTAAAATTGATTAAGCCAAGCCAAAGTGGCCAATTTAATGACACCACAACCACCAAATGGATACTAGTGACCAAGCTAGACACATCTAGCCCACACTATAGAAGCAATGGACCAATGATCCCTTGATTTGGTGGATTATTTTTTTTTTGGGCCTAAACCAAGAAATCTTTGCCATCATACCAAACCATTAGGGATTAATCATCATAAACCATCTCCAGGCTCCTTGAATTTTCTGTCCACCATCCCTGGCCCTGTTGGTTGGCCTAGTGGCCAGAAAACTTTAAAAATGAGAGCAACCCCTCTTGAATCAAAACCCATTACTCCCATCTAATGTTCCTAGCCTTGATTTTCCTTTAGCATTTCGTAGCCCTCCACCTCAGCTCCATATTGGCCCTGAATTGAAGCCCAGGCAGCTACCCTAAGCCATTCTATTTAAACCCTTCTACCATGGCCAAAAATGGAGCAATCCAATTTCATTGGGGAAACCTTGTCATATTGCTCCCAGAGCTCCTCGAAAGTCCTTAAGCTCATTGCAACGATCTCTTGTTCATTTTCCCCATCATCTAAGCTCATTTTTTTAGCTCAAACTTAGGGCAAGTTTCAACCACCCTCAAAACCTCCCTAAACCTCAAATTTAACTGCTCTTAAGCTTCCTGAGAGCAAGAGAGGAAGATCCACATTGAAATCCTCATCTTTTGAGCTCTCCAAACCACTCCTAGACCAAGGCCGCAACCCATTTCATTAAACTTCTACTTAGAGCTTAGACCAGAGGGAACCAACACATCCAGAAGGTTCGTTGGACTCCACTAAAGCTTCCATAAGCATTTGAATGAGGCCTCCCCTCTCAGACAAAGTATAGTCCATTAACCCTAATGTTGAGCTCAATTTTCATCAAATGTGATGTGAAGTTTAATTTCATAGGATTGTAACTATATGGATGTGTTCGTCTAGAGTAGATGAAGATGCAGGAACAAACCATTTTATTTGGTTAAGTATTGAGTAAGATATTAGGTCTTGAAGTTTAATGGCTCATGGGTTTGGTTCATCAGAGAGGATGACAGAGGACAATCTGATCGTGCATGTGTCGAACGAACGGACAAGATCAGGTCAGAAGAAGGAACGAACCGTTAATAGCGGGATGTGTAGCCGCTGACTCAGATGGCAATGCCGAACCAGGGGACGCCGCATGGAGCTTTAGAGCCATCACACATTTACGTGGCGCTTAATGGGATGAATGCAAAATTAGCAATTTCTTGATTTAAATAAATACCAAAACTTTGAAAATCATAACTTTTTATAGAAAAATCATAAAAATAAAATAAAGTAACCTACTTGCATAGTGAACAGAGGAGAAAAATGTAGACTAAAAATAAAATATATTACTTAACCTTTTGATTTATAATGAATTGAATACTCTCAGAAGTATTTTAATTAATTATGATCAAGCATTGCTCAAAATGGCTTGAAACTTTTGGGGTTCATTCCTTATGACAAAGGGGATGTTCTCTGATTTTTCCACTTCTAACCTTAATTTTCAAGCTAGGATGGCTATTTTGACTTATTTTAATTATATAAATTAAAATGCCACTTGAAAAATTATGGGAATAATTTTAGTAGGTTTCCTATGGTCAGAGAAGCTTAGGAAAAATGTCATGACGATTTGAATTATTTTGTACATTTCTATAGTTGATTAAATGTATATATCTTGGTTTAAATTATGTAAATTGCATACTAAAAAAATTGACAAAATCTATTCCACATAGTGCATAAAAATCATGCTTATTCACTACAAAAATTTTAAAAAATATTTGACTAAGTTTGAGCAGTAAAGTTGACTTTCTAAGAAACCTTGCATTTTTGTACAAAAAAAAAATTATATTAAATTGAATACACATGGGAAAATTATGAAAAGTGTTTTTCTGAATTCCTTGTGATCAGGGCCACTTAGAAAAAATAAAATTTACTTTTGATAAAATACATGATTTTTTAGCTTTATTTTTAATCTAAAATAAATAAAAATAATTAATAATCGCAAAAAATACCAAAATATTTTTAAATGTTCCTAATTATTCCTTGATCACTTAGAACTCATTAGGATATTGTTTTCTAATTTTTAAACTTAAAAATAAATTTTTAATGAGCTTAAAAATGAATTTTTTTTTATTTTCCCACTAAAAATAATTATAATAAATAAATTAAAAATCATAAAAATACAAAAATTTGTTTTTCTGAGTTCTCTTAACTCAAAGAGGTTTAATAAAAATATAAATATAATTTTGTTAATTAAAACATTATTTAATATTTAATTAAAATCAATAAAATTGATTTATAATTAAATAATAATGATAGAGATTTAAATAAAAAAAATAATGGAATTTTGTCAAAGTGTTTCTCTAACCTAAGGGGACCTCTAATAATTTTCTCATAAATAAAAAAATTATTTTGGAAAGTTAAGTGAATCAATTTTGAAAATAATACTTTCTAAATTGAAATAATTATTTAAATTAAATTAAATTTTGAAAATCCACATTTTTCTCCTCTGATGTTTAAATTGGCCCATGGATAAGACACTCTAAAAAA
>NEWO01000163.1:1033692-1125869 GCA_003013225.1 Phalaenopsis aphrodite | reverse complement strand
GCTAAGTTAACATTTCACCAACTATGATTGTTTGGGGCTTAGTAGTGACCTTGATTTGCATTTAAACTCATTTGAATGAATGTAGAAGATAACATAATAGATGAGTAACACCTTTTTACACTACAAGCCCAATGTCAATTTTGGACACCAAAACCTTTACTTACTTAAATTTGTCTTAAAGGCGTCCACCCACATAACTCTTAAATGAAATATTGATTGACTATTTGAATGTCCTTGCCTTGGATCAAGTTTCCTTGAGTAGTGGGATAACCTTAGCTTAAACTTGGATGATTAATAAAATGATATGATAAGTACAAAATGAACTTGAAATATTTTAAGAAATATTCAAATTGATTCAGGATCATGATCTGAGCACTTCAAAATCTCTTGAAATTTTGAAGGGCAAATTAAACTTGTTATATTTTGTTCTAAAATCATCCACTATGATCTTCAGAAACTCAATAAAGTCATAACTTGGGGTTTAGTAGCTATACCTTCATCTACTCATATAATTGGAATTCCTTGCAAAATTATATACATGTCGCCAAAGCAAACCTATCAGGTGGAGGAGCGGGAAGAATCGACAGGCACACTTTCAAGTTATTGTATTTACTTTTTGGTACCTCTTGTTTCTTGCTTGAACGCTTAAAGTCACCCTGCATGTTAAAACCAAAACATAAAAATTTTAAACAAGATAAAATTCACTGCCACAACAATCAAAATAGAAGACAACTCAAATTTTAGTCACAAACAAAACCAAACAAAAATTGAAACTAGATTAAAACGTATCTATGGAATGATCAGGAATCCCTCGGAGGAGGTAACTTATGATTGCTAATGAGATTTTCCATGGTCTAAATGAAAGTACGGAACTCATTAAAATAGATTTAGTAAATTCATTTAGACTAAGTGAATCCGAAAAAAAATAGTGGTGTCGGGATGAGGGAATCGTAGGATCCTAACCAGTGTCGCTCTAATCAAGTTTAACATTCCCCATAATAATTAAATAACCATGACCTTAGGAAACATTTGATTTGACATTATGACATAACACACTAGAAAACGTCAACTTTCCACAATGAGGAGCTTGGAGCTAGCATTAGACAGATCACTATCATCTTCAACAGCAAAACACGTCTACACCAATTATACCATTCCTTAAAATTAAACAGCAAATCATATGATTTAGAGGTTTTTTGCCTATTGCAACATAAATCATCAACTTTTCTTTAGGCTTTTGTATGGCTCTATTGTACATTATAAGCCTTTACTTGTTTTAGGATTCTGAGGTTGTCGTTCGTCATGACTTAAATCCTCACATCTTTCAGGTTATTTGTGTGATCATTTCACAGAAATGTAAGCCCTGATTAATAAAGTTGGCAGGATGAAACCCTTAAATATTTCTCCTTTAAATTGAATCCAAACCATAGGATAGCTTGGGAAGTCACCGAGGTTCTCCTCAGGGTTCGTGACATCACATAGTTTTTCTTCCTTTAGATTCCAAAAATAATATGTTTCAAATTCGAGCCATTCCCATTTCACACATCTTTCTCCGATCTCATTGAAAAGTCCTATTATTTTGATCTCTTTAAAGACAATATCCCGTGATTTTATGGAGAGTTTCCTTAGGTAACTTTGGTTATCTAAGATGTAATTACTTATAAGGGCTTGCTTTTATAGGAAACTTTCAAAAACCTAGCTTAAATAAACCCTATTTAATTTTTAATATTAAATAGTGGAATTTTTTGGCATATAAATAAAATGCTTTTGTAGAACAAGTGAATGTCACACATTTCTTAGTTTATTTGATTGAGCCTCACTATTAAGTTTAGTTTTTATCTTTCCAGGTAGATACATAGTTTGAGGTGTAGCGCTCTTTCATCTAAATTTTGAAAGATATGGGATCAGTTTTATTTCATACAGTACCTCAGGATGCTTCTTATCACTGGCAGAACCAAACAAACTCAATTTGATGAGGTACTGAATAAAATTTCTAGCCTTCTCAATGGGTGGACACAAACCATCTTGTCTAATGGGGGAAGAATTAATTTGTTAAAGAGCATAATCACTATCTTCCCATCTTATATATTGCAAATGACTACCATAAAGAAAAGCACTCAAATTTAGCTGGAGAGAATTTTTAATAAATTCCTATGGTCAGGTCAAAGACAACAAATGCGCTGGGTTTCCTAGAGAAAAGCAGCTAAACCTCAAATTGCTGGGGGAATTGGCTTTAAGGATCTTGATCAACTCCTTCAAGTTAATTTCTATAAACTCTGGATTAAGTTTAGGACCCAAAAATCCCTTTGGGAAAAATTCATGTGGGGTAAGTATTGCAAAGATTAGCACCCCACACTGGTCATAAGGAAAGTTGCTGATTCCAGAATCTAGGTGAAAATGCTAAAAATCAGACAAATTGCTTAAACCAATTAAAGTTCGGAATTGGGCAATGTGGATATCAAGTTTTAGCTTGACAATTGGTGTCCCAAAGACTGGTTACCCCCCATTACCAATATCTACAATAGTGATTTGAAAGTGGTTGATTGTTGGGATGGTGATGAATGGTCCCTGGTTAAGTTATCAAATCTTTTGCAACCTCACTATATTACCAAAGTGGTCAGCATAAAGTTTAATAGAAGTACAGTAGACAAAATTTTATGGCAGACTACTTCCCACCAAAGCCTCACCAAAGCCGTGTATTCCAAAACTTTCAGTTGGAAGCAAACACCCTGGGGTGATCATTTATGGAATAAATTCCTATCCCCTTCTATGTCCTTTTTCTGCTGGAGAATATTTCATAAAATGATTCTTACTGATGACATTGTCAAGCTGAAGGGATTGTGGGGTCCCTCTAAATGCTGGCTATGTAAGAAGGAAGAGGAAACTCTGAATCATTTATTCTTTGAATGCAACTTTGCTCAACTGGTTTGGAAATAATTCCTGAATCAGTTGACAATTGATGAGAAAGAACTCACTTGGGATATGCTGGTCAATTGTTGGTTGCACTGGAAGATAAGAAAGTATGCTGCTATTCCTTTTACTATTGCTTGGCTCATCTGGATGGAAGAAACAAGGTCAAATTTGAAGAAGCAAATCCAAATGTGGGGAAAACTGCTAGAAATTGTGTAACTTACCTGCATAAGATGATTAATTGGAAAGGATTTCCTAACATTTTCAACTCCTGTACACCTATTAATTCTGAACTTATTCAAGTCATCAGAGTCTACTGGAAAACCCCAAATCATCCTATTGTGAAGATTAACACTGATGGAAGCTTTACTAAAAATGGAGCTGGTGTGGGAGGTATCTACAGAAACCATTTGGGTAAGTGCCTGCTGTACTTTTATACCTCAGTCCTGCCATTGATGCCACTGAGACTGAACTCATTGCTGTGTATTGGGCAATCAACCTTGCCACTAAGGCTAATTGGAATAGGATTTGGTTGGAAGTAGACTCTGTTGTGATTATTCCCCTCTTAAATCAAGAGGATGAGACTCCCTGACATTACTCGTACTGGCTAAATAAAATCAGAAATCTCACTAGCAAGATACAAATCCAGTTCACTTTCATCTACAGGGAAGGAAACCAGCCTACAAACTGGTTGGCCCAACTAGGATCACACTCTAATGAGACTGAGGTTGTTGTCAACCCTCCACCTGCTCTCCTTTATCTGTTGCAAGGAGATATTNATGGAGCTGGTGTGGGAGGTATCTACAGAAACCATTTGGGTAAGTGCCTGTTGTACTTTTATACCCCAGTCCTGCCAATGATGCCACTGAGACTGAACTCATTGTTGTGTATTGGGCAATCAACCTTGCCACTAAGGCTAATTGGAATAGGATTTGGTTGGAAGTAGACTCTGTTATGATTATTCCCCTATTAAATCAAGAGGATGAGACTCCCTGACATTACTCGTACTGGCTAAATAAAATCAAAAATCTCACTAGCAAGATACAAATCCAGTTCACTTTCATCTACAGGGAAGGAAATCAGCCTGCAAACTGGTTGGCCCAACTAGGATCACACTCTAATGAGACTGAGGTTGTTGTCAACCCTCCACCTGCTCTCCTTTATCTGTTGCAAGGAGATATTCTAAATGCCCCCACATCAGAATGGCCTACAAAGACAAATGAAAATCTTACACTCTTTTCTCTCTGTTGATTCACTGTAATTTTTCAATTTAGGGGGGTGACATTTAGCCTTTTTTGGGGGGATTTCCTGGGTTCCTGTATTGAACCAGAAGAGGAGTCCCCAGCTCCCTGTCTGATATTTGTACTAGTCCTTTCACTTCAACATGAAGGGAGTCATAAGAAACTCTTCACTTATATATATATATATATATATATAATTTAAATTGTCCCTCCGAAGTAGGCGACGGGATTCCGATTTCGGCGACCGACAGCTTCCACAGGACGACCCTTTAAAAATAGTGCCGACAACTTCTGGCGACTCCACTGGGGATTAGTTTCTCTCTTCATTTAAATTAGACAATATCGTCTTCATACATCGGTAATGTGTTCATATCCCTTATAGACCTAATTACCCTTCTTCTATTGGCATACTTCACCCATTTCTTTCTTGGGTAAGTATGATCAACTCTTTTGGGCTTCAGTATTATCTGTTCAACCACCTTTTAACAGAGAGGTTTAGGAATTCACTAGGACTTTTAATCTTTGTGTGGGGTCGAAGCCCCAATAGGTGTGTTGATGGACTTGTTCCGTCTGGGCATTATGCATCATGAAGTCGGTCCCTCACTGGGTCCTAATCTTCATTTTCCCTTTCAAGTTTAGTCTGTTATTTTACAAATTAAAACGAATTGTGTCGTGATGTGCTTGCTTTTTAAACCTTCCTTGTATAATTAATTAAATTCTCCTATTTTCAAAGTTACTTTTACTAAATTCTGAAATAATTTTCACAAACTAAATTAAAATAAAAACGTGTCCAGTCTATAGATTGACCTTTGTTAACTTTTTGTGCTCACACTAGAATTACAAGTTATTGGCAAAATAACTAACCTAGAGGTTTCTTTTTGAAGCTGCTGCAATGATGTTCCCTACGCTCACATTCTTGTCTAACCTGTCGATGAGCCGCGATGCCTGCAACGTCGTCCCCACCATCAAGTTTGGAGCTGAATTCAATGAACTGGAAGTCATGCTCAGAAAGGCTCCCTTTCTCATAATGAAAGTTACCACTCCAGAAGTTTAGGAGCTATCAGTTGAGTTCAGCCTGAACTATCCTCAAGATTACCCTTCCTACAAGAAGGTAAGGACTACCGCCCTAGCACCTACTGATACACTTAAAATATACAGTGTTTCTGGACACATTTTTATATCTATTTTTGAGATATTGTGCTTTAATGGAAGGTATTTTTGTGTTTTTCTTGCAGATACAGGTAAAAAGGGTGAAAAATGCTTAAATAAGTGAAAAAGGATCAAATTTGGAGCTAAAATGTGAAAAATGTGCAAACGAGTATTGTCGCCTAAGCGCCAGTGTAGTGCTTATGTGCCAGCTAAACAGAGAAGGCCACGCCTAAGTGTCAGAGGCTCTGCGCTTACGCACCAGTGGCAGTTATTGGATATGTAAATTTTATTTCTGTGAATTTTGAAGAGTTTTTTTAGGCACCCATTAGCTTAATTGGTGGTTATAACCACCATGGATGAAAATTATCATAAAAGGATGCATCTCTTGGGAAATATATAGAATCTAGAGATATTTTGAAGAGAAACCACGAACCTTTTGAAAAATTATAAAAGAAAGAAGAGAAGAATTAGAAAAGAGTCCTAAAAGTATTGGAAAGTTTTGAAAGTTCTCATTTAGAGAGTTAGTTCAAAGAGAATTTCAGGCACCACTTTTACTTTTATTTTATCCTTTTTATTATTTTATTTTAAGTGATTGTAAAGAGAAGAGAATCAAAGGAACTTCAAGAGTTTGTGGAGGACTTGAGATAAGTTTTTATCTTTTTTGTTTTGAGACTACTTTTGGTTTTAATTGAAACTTGTTGTTGGTTTGACAATGATTTCTTCTTTTAAACTAAAGTGTGATTTTCTTTTCTCCATGGATTCTGAGTAGTTTTCTTTATCTTTTTCTTAAAATGATAAGTAATTAAGTTTTGTATGGAAGTTGTGGAAAGTATCAATCTTCAATGATAGAAGAAGTTGTGATGATTTAAATCCATGCACTTCATTTACTTCTTGATTTGGCTAATCTAGATGTTAAAATTTGTTGTGAGAACATGTAAGAACCGAGATGGTATTGTCTCTATCAACAATTAGAAAGAATCACATTAGGTTGTATGAATGAGAATGTAGTTTATATGATTGAATGCAAATAAATTGGGAAATAATCATTGAAGAGTGTAGAGTTAGAGGACTTTAAAGTGATAGGTTAAAGCCCCCAACTTGGTTTTTTGTTTTAGCTTATGATACGAGATGTTAGCCCCCAGATGGAGGGAATCGTGGGAACTCTAGAGTGAGAGCTAGAATCTTCCATGCCTAGTCGGTCTTCAAAACTATTCAAACTTTAAATTATCCAATATTTTTTATAGCATCTCTAGTAAGGTTAAAGAATATTATTGCTCCTATTTGACACAACACAATTTTCATACTTCCAGAATATAATTCCTATACTTATTATTGATTCATAACAAGAAGAAATATATTTTCATATTTCGTGCTTTTCTTTTGTAAAAACTCTAATTATCTTTTTAAATTGTTATTGTTCTATCAAAATATTGAAAATACCGAAAATATTTAAATTTTCATTACTGTAAAAATCATATTTAGTTTAGATAATTATCTTTTTATTAAAAATAGATAGATTTTTGTTCCATAGTGCATATTGTGTATTCTCCCTATGGGTTCGATATTCAGGTCTTAATCAAAAAGTCCTATACTACTTGATAATGATACGTATACTTGCGTAGTATCCAAATATATATTAATTAGAAGTTAAATTCTTATTTTTCTTTAGGATCAAGTTTTGGTTTTTATTACAATGTAAGGAAATAAAAGTGAAATATAATCTGAATTATTATTGTACTGTGCAAATTAGCATTATCTAAGGATCACCTACTAAGCCTGTTGTTCCCGCTTTTGTTAAGGGAAAAGTGGTCATGATTGTTGAATATATAACTGAAGGATTCACGGTCCCGCCATCATTATTTGAAATTGGATCAAATTTAAGAATTGTGTCATTAACTCGGTCAGAAAGAAGAAACTGCAGCTAAAATGTCTGGAAGGCTACTAAAGCCCAAATTTTTGAATAAATGTATGTTGATCAGATTCCTCACCAGGAGGAACTAGGATTATCGGAAACCTATCTGCTTCTACGAGGGAGTAGGTTTCATAGCTTAATCGACACCAATGAGTACGAAAGTATCCTGTAGATTGCTGCTACTTTATCGTTACCTCATGGACATAGTGGGGTGAGGAAGAAGCCCGCTCCTATCACCCGAGTCAAAACAGTATTCCCGTGACTAGCTAATAAAGAGGGTTGTTCAGTTGGTGAATTACGTAAATGAGTGGGATGTGCAGTGTCCCCTCACATGAAGAAAGAAATTTTAGGAGATGTTAGATCTGCCAAACAATCTCAAAGATCAACTAAAATGTTGCCTACTCGCATCCCCATCAAATTTTGTTTGGGAAGCGGAGTTGATACCACCATCATCACCACCAATTCTACTGTAGCTACTCCAAGACCTGCAGGCCGTTGACCGGCTAAGTCTCGTTTGGGTCCAAGAAATTTACCAATTACTACTCATAAGGATGTCTCAAAAGTTTCAAAGGAAAAGATGAAGAGGTTACCCGGTATTGCATCTGGTGTGCACCATGGAGAGCATACCTCTCTTCGGCATGATGGTGCCTTTGTTCAGACACCCCATCTCAAGACATCACCATCAAGAAAAAATTTATAAGTGCCTAAGGTTGTAGTACCAATACGGTTCAATGAGCCCATAGGGCAGGATCATGGAATGAAGCAACGGTCTGAAGTATATGACATCATCGCAGCTATTACTACCAATTTGGATGAACAAATAGAGGATGTTCACCAGAGTCCCCCATATATCAAGATGATATAGAAATCAAAAATCAAAGAAAAGGTTGAGAAGCCCAAGGTGAAGATTTTTGAGTTAGCCTGAGAACATGTAGTTTCCAATGGTGATGATGATGAAGATTTTAACTTTAACAACTGTCTCGATGAAAACTTCATGGATATTCATGTCATTGAAACTAGAGCCGCTACATCTGTGCGTGACACCCAACCTCTTTTTAAGGAGAACGTCACAGATGATTTGCGTAGGGTTGTTCTACTAAGGGACAAGCAAATTGGCCAAATGGAGAAAAGTATGGAAGAGATAGCCACTTCCATGGCGGTCGTGGCCACAATTCAGGGATAGTCTCAACCACCACAGTTAGCTGCTCAAAAAGTCAATCAACTAGAGATTGTACATATCATAGATGAAAGGAAAGAATTCACCTCAGCTAAGAAAGATGATCAACAGAAGAAGAATTCTCCATCAAGCGTCATACAAGAAGAAGAATTTAAACAAATGATCGAACAAGTTTAGCTGGCAATAGCCGAATCTAAGGGCGGTGCATTGATTTTTAAGGGCATACCCTACCCGGTGTAGTTCGATGTCGTACCTTACCCTAAGGGTTTAGTGACACCAAAATTTAATATATTTGACAAGATTGGAAATCACATACAGCACATAGCTTGTTTTTGAGCCAATTGTGGCAATACTGTAGGTAACAAAGCCTTGCTTTTCCATCAATTTGTCAGTAATCTATTAGGAATAGTGTTTGATTGGTGTGTTGAGTTGCCTAACGGATCAGTGATGACATTCACCAAGTTAGAATAGCTATTTGTAAAGAGATTTGCTGGAGCGTGACATCAGGTTCTGTCAGAGATCTCATAATAGAAAGGCAAAAGCCTAACGAGACTTTAGGGGATTATATGATTAGTTTAAGAAACTTTAGTAGGAAATGTGAATTGTAGCTACAAAAATATTATGCAATTGAGATCCTACTCAAAAGCATCCATGGGCAAATAACTTTCATGCTTAAGGAACTCAACATCAAGTCCTTCGAGAAACTACTCAGCAAAGCTAGCAATCTCCAAAAAGAAGTTAAACACATGGATTCTTAGGAGAAACCAAAGAAGACCAGAACAACCCAATAATTCGAGAAGAAGTCCAGAATAGTAGCAACGGTTGATCAGGGAAAGCAACCAATGAAGATACAAGCAGAACATTCTCGTCAAAGTTTCTTGTCATCATCACAGCATGCTAAGCAAGGAACACAATAATATGGCTAGTCTAGCCAGCAGTCACATCAAGGAGAATCATATTGAACAAAAAATAAGAAGGGTTTCACTCTTTCAAAACAAAAGAGCATGGTATATTCCTTCAAAGATGAAGCTGTACCCAAAATATTCAGAAGTTTAATAAAGAAGCCTAAGTTCATATTGTCAGATCTAAGAAAACCTGAGGAAGTTGAAAAGAAAGATTAGCTCAATTAATTCCTATATCATAGGATGCTTGGACATACTATAAAGGAATCTTTCGTCTTCAAAGATTGGCTCGAGAAAAATCTTAAGGGAATGTAACGATCTTGAAAGAATATTTAAGAGAACTTGAGAAATTTTCTGTAAATTTGATTTTGGTCGAGCGACTCTCTCCATAAATCCCTATTCAGAAGAAGATGGATAGAGTATAGTTTGGAGCAAATCATCAAAGAAGATATAAGATCAGATTCAGACCACTTCAGCTCAAGCGGTTGTTCAAAGTCTACTGCATGCTCAGCCAAAGATGAAGATTTCACTAGAGAAACCACCGCAACCAGAAGAGCAAGAGAAGAATAATGTTAGGAAGACCGATAACATGGGGGGTGGGGGTAGGATAGGGGTTGTCTCTGTTAGATTATTCGTCTTGGATTCGCAGCAGAAAATCCTCAAACTCTTGAGCATGTATGATTATCTTTTTGCCCCACCGGGGTAATATGAATATAATGATTATGATTATGGCTACGTTTTAATAGTTTTCAGTAATAACGTAACTGATTTTTCTCAATCCAACTCCGATCTCAATTCAAAACCGATCCGCAAATCGTACTTAAGTTCAATGAACCCATTAACAAGGACAAAGAAGATATCAACGATATCTATTACGATAGCACCAAGAGTGAGGAGCCAGTCCTCAAGCGTCATGACACACCACTTGCTATCAACATGGATCTCTTCAATGACGATGAAATTATAGAAAATTTACTTACAACATTCTAAAGAAGGAGAAGAAATCACAGAGATAAACCTAAAGTGCGGGAACGTGTTACCCTTGATGTCAACTCCCGTGGATAACGAAAAACAAAAAGTAACTCAAGATGAGCTATCTTCACCTCCGCCAATGGAAGAACCAAACAATCAAGTAAATATGAGAGGATTATATAAAGTGGATTATAACGTGCTAGCTCATATCAAAGGAGTTGAGAGAGTCTTTGGTTACAGCCTTGCTTGACCTATAGATTTGCTTAGCTCAAATGTCCAACACATCCTTGGATGAATTTTGTTCATTAAAGGAACATCTAGGGTTAAGTTTTATAGATGAAGACTTGCTGCTTGGTACTACTGACCACAACCAATCTCTCTACATCTCGGTTACGTGGATGAGAAAGAACCAATACAATTATTGGATGGACTAAGCCAACCATCAACATTGATGATGAAGGAAGCTCCGAGGAGGAAATGATGACAATTAAATAGAAGAAACAATAGTACAAGATATTCTTTGAAGATGTTGAGAAAAGTTAATATGAATTAATTTATGATCGGATAAACCACTATGTGAATGTTATGACCCTTACTCCGATTCACCCTCAATAGGTTGAGAGTTTACTGTGCTTCTACTTCTGTTGATCTTGAAAATCATGTAAATTTACACTAGGATTCTAATGAATTATTGGAATTACCTTTTGGCTACTTTTCTCCTTGTGTACAAAAGTTGATTTAACAGATATGTTTGCCAAAAAATAAGTTACAGCTTTTAAAAAAATTATGGAATGTTAAGAGTCAAACTCCTAACTCGAAAGATGGTCTCGGATTTTGTACAGTAGGACCAGTCGATGATTCAGAATTTAGCATGGTCGTTACTAGCGAGTCGGAAGAGGATTGCCTGGATGTAGAAGATGACTCTTAAGATCAGTTTAAAGAAGACGCCCCGCCAATACTTGAGGAAGGAATTAAAAGTGCCTTAATTCATAAAAAGTCGTATCTGGCGCATATGGCGCCAATTCTGACACTTCAGGCGCCAACTTGCTTAAAACCACGTTGTTATGAGTTTTGATGCTTCAGGAGCCAAATCTGGCCCATCTGGTGCCATAATCCTAAAATTCACTATTTTGGCTTCAATTTTCTTTCTTTTTTCTACTTTTGCTCCAAATACCTAAACTTGATATATCTACAACAAAAACATGAAAATACCGTTCTTTAAAGTGCAATGTCACCAAAAATAAACATAAAAAGTATACTTAAAGCAACATATTATTTTGGTGTATCAAGGCATAGAATTATATTATAGAGATCCATTTCTTATAAATTTTAGGGATGATATTAATATGCAAATTGAAAATACTAGTAGAAGACTATTGAAGATAGAAAGAAACTCGAAGAACAATAATTGTAATCAACTTGAGAATTTGAAAGAAAAACTAAAATTTCAGGATTTAGTAAGAAACCCAAGTTCTAAATAAGATTTGGTGTTTGATCAGTGTGTACTTACATGGAAATTTGATCTCGGAGGAAATCCATTGTCGGGCTAGCGACGTTAAACTATGTGCTTCGTGGAAGACAACTCATGGTTATCATTGTGGTTTGATTTTATTTGTTTGTGAGTTGAAATTTTTATGTTGTATTGTGTTTTCTTTAGTGTGGATTGAGCAATTTAACTGTTTTTAATGGATGTTGTGGCTAGACTTGTATATGTTATCTTGTAGTAGTTGGATTGACAAGTTCACTACGACTCTCGTTTTACCCAAACTTGAGTTTTACAAGAAGCATCCTGAGTTTGGATAGTGATAGTTCCATCTGAATTTTGTTACTTCCTTTCTCTGACCATGTTTTTATTTAGTAGAATTCATGACCCAACTTGATGAGAAAAATGTGGATGATCTCGCACTATCTTTTTAACTTTTAAAGGAGCATACTTATGGGGATAAGGTGATGCCTGAGGTTGGTGTTCGCAACCTAACTTAACTGAGGCAATCTTGTCCATATGAATAACTATATAAAATTCATGGAATGCACTTAATATATCTATGTAGTGGTTTTGTTAGAAATTGGAAGTGAGGTAGTGAGATGCGCTGAGTTAAAGAATGAATTAACCTCTTTTATCACGTGTGCTTGTGTTTTGTGTTACAACAATATAATGGACTTGAATATTTTTATATTCCTATGTTGATATCTGTTATGCTTGTTACACTTTTCTTTTGTTCAATTTCATTTCAACATGACTTAGTTTAAATTTATTTTTTGTTAGATATTGTTCTGTCCTGATAAACTTTTGTATATGTTAATGATAGACATTTGTGGTAGATAGAACTTCTGAAGTATTTTTCTTCCTTCTTACATTTCCTATACTAAATATTATACAAATTAAAAATCAAGTTTGGAAGGGCGGTGAAAAACATTTTAAATTATTTTATTTTATTTTATTTTACTCCAGTTTATATAATATTACCTGTGTTTTAAAGTAGTCTTTTACTTTGTAATTTTAATGTTATACGTATTAATTTGAGATTTACTACTACACACACCTATTTTTACTACTTGCACATAAACTTTTTTATGTTTGGAACCCTGTGATAGATAATCATGTTAAATTTATTTCTCTTCATACATGATATGTATAGTAATGATTTAAAATATTTAAAAATCAAGTTTGTATTGGGATAAAAAATCATTTATTTCTCCTCAGTAGCATATATTTGATTTGCTATTACTTTTAAAGTGACATGTGGTATGTGGTGTTATCTTTTGGATACTAAACTTTTGATTTTTAGAAATGATGAATAGGAACTTAGTAGAAAAGTTAGTAAAAAGAGTAAAGATAAAGTTAAGATGTTTAGTAGAAAATATTAGGGAAATGATTTTACTATTTAGAGTAGGAAAAATTGAATTTTTGAAAATTATAGATTTTTAGAATAATACTTTTTAAAGAATTAAGATTCTATAAAAATTATTTTTCAAAAACTAATATTAGATTTTAAGTTAGGGAAAGAAAAAAAGTTTTTAACTTTATAAAAAATATAGTGAACTTCCAAATCATTAAAGGTCTATCCAGATATTGTAATTCACACCTAAAAAAAGGTAAGGATTAAAAATAACCTGAAAGAAGAAAAAGAAAAAGAAGAAGAAAAAGAAAAAAAGAAAAGAAAAGAAAAGAAAAGTGTGAAAATGGGAGGAGAAGCTTGAGGAATAGAAACTAATTAAAATTTAGTTTCACTTAAATCTTTCTAAGGAATAAAACTTAAGATCAAACCTTTGCTTAATTTATGAAAGTATTAGTATAGATGTCATAAATTCTGAAATTAATATTTCTAAAAATCTATAGTTTTGGGAAATTTTAATTAAGTCTTAATTAAATAGAAAATCAGTATTCCTAAACTTAATACTAAATGTTCTGATACTGTAGATATCATGTGCTTTACTAAAAATTCTTCTAAGTTGGACTATAACATTTCTAAAACAAATTTTTAATTATTAAAAAAATAAACCCACTACCATAGGATTACAATTTTGTTTGTTAAAGTTATAGTGTTACTTGAGGACAAGTAACATTTAAGTTTGGGAGAATTGATCCACTTTAAAATTACTTATTTTTTATGCATATTTTACACCCATTTTTAAGGATATTATGTTTTAATGAAAGGTATTTTGTGCGTTTTTGGTCACAGGTGCAAGAGAAAGTGTTTAAGAGCAAAAATGAGCAAAAATATATCAAAAAGGAGCAAACTGGGCCAAAATAAAGAAAATTGACGAAACATGCCGAACTGGCACTTAGCCTCCAAATGCAAATCACGACTAGCACCTAGGCACCATAGTTATTTTCTAGAAGATGCGTTGAATGAGTCTGAATTTTGAATATATTTTGTAAACAACGCTTGGTCATTTTCGAAGCTCTATATATAAGGATTAATTCTAAACGTCAAGGGGGGAGGGTTATAGAATCGATTTTAGAAGGGGAGGTACCCATGTAGAGTGAGTGGCCTACTTAGTGAGGTTTTGTGAGTCTTTGTGATTTCTGGATTATTTTGAGTCTTGTAAGAGTCTTATAGTGTCAAAGAAGTCAGAGAACTTCAAAGGAGTGCTTGGGGAAACATTCTAGATATGTTTTTGTATCTTTTGCTTTAAGTGTTGTACTTTGAATTTTAGTTTTATAAATATGTTTTGTTTTGTTATCCCCGTCCATTTTGAGTAGTTTTCTCTCTTTCTCCCAACAATATGAAGTAATCAAGTAAGTGATTTTGATTTATTTTTAGTTCTTTTATTCTTAAAATTTGTAATGATGTTTCTGTCGATCATTCACTTACTTTACAAATTGACCACTTGTTTTGTTTAATTTTGTTGAGGAACCTTATAGACTGAGAGGGTAAAGATTTCTTGACTTGTAAGTATCACATTTTACATTGGAAAGAGCAGTGACGATTGTCCGAGAGAGAGTACAAACAGATAGTGATATAAGATTTGATAAGCGTAAAATTTATGTTTCTAGAATGACAGGATAAATGCTTTTATCAATATAGTTTAGAGTTTGGAACTAAGGGTCAATAGTAAGTTATATAGAGAGGGAATAGTGAGTAATCTAACAGTTAGAGACTAGAACCTACCCAGCACTACTACACATGTCGACACCATCTTTAGATTAGGTAATGTTTTTTGCACATTGAAAGAAGTAAGAAATACGTATGCTCATATTTGTCACAATACCACAGTTAAACTTCTAAACATTTGAAATCCTACAATAGTTATGAATTATTTTCAAGGAGAAAGTCCCTTTAAATATCTTGAATTTTCCAATCGAATCTTTGCATTTATTGTTAAGTTGCACTCATAGTAATTAGTAAATTGTACTTCATGCTTGACTTACTTTCATATTTTCTTACATTATATTCTACTATTTAAAGTAAAGGTTTTTCTTAGTCAAATACATAAAGTTACCACCTTCTCTATGGGATCTTTATTGGGGTCTTTAAAGAAAACTATATATTGCTTAAAATAATACGTATACCTGCGTATTACCTCTAGTAGTAAACTATAAATCAAACTTTACATTCATTTTGCACACTAGCCATTTAATTAAATTGGGTCAAGTTTTTTGCCATAAAACATATATAACAACTGCGTAATTGCTGCTCCTTGGTCTGTCTGACAAATACTCGGTCAGCCCAGAGTTCCATTGACTAGAGTTTTACTAAATTGCTCGGTGTTTAACAAATCTCTTCCTGCGATTCATTAGATCTCCCCAAGATTTGTACAACCACTTTTTGAATGTATAACCTGATTGTATAAATTGATTATAATGAAAGAAAGCATATTACACTATAAAAGTCAATCAATTCTTAAGGGAAATCAACAAACGATTAAATGAAACAACAATCTAAAAATTTTGTTAAATTAGCTTTAAATATTTTACGATTAATTAGTAATTAATAAGATTTCAATTGAAATGAAACTTTGATAATACTTGGTGTTAGGATAATGAAATTAAAGGAAGAAAATATTCAAAGGAATCTCTTAAATGTCATCCATTGTACATTCTTCAATTAATAAATTTTATGAACTCGAAATGAACTACTTCAGTTACCTTGACCAATATAATATTTCATTATAAGGCAATATTGGGTGTTGTTGACTTGTCCTAATAATTTTCTAATTTTTTTTTTTTGTTTGGTCGGAGTGTAGCTATAACCATAGACTGATGACAAAGAAGGTTAGTGTGTTTTGTAATCGCGACATGTGATTTAGGCATATGGTTAGAGTAAACCATATCATTGAAACAATAAACACCCCTTTGACACATTGATCCCATCTCGTTAGAAAATTTTTTAAATATGTTAGGTCTTGGGATCACTTTTAATTCTTTTTTCTTATTTTTTTAATTTTATCTTAAAAAGTAATTATTTTGTACATTTTTAATATATGTTTATTTTTTGTTTTAAAAAAATATTAATTTATTAATAAAAATTTAAAAAGTTTATAAATGGTATTTTGAGTGTTTTTTAAAATAACTAAACATGTTATAAGATGATGCTGTTTTTTTTTTTTCTTTCTTCAAGTTATTCCTCCTCTAGAGAATTATTTAAGAGCTTAGGATCTGTTTTGAACTATTTTTACAATTTGCTTTTCATCTTTCTATTTTATTTTTTTTATTTATGTTTTAAATTAAATGAAATTATATTTTATTGAGCTATTTGTTTTTTTATTAGGTGTTTCAATTGCATGTTTTTAAGTTGATTTTTTAGAAAAACAAAATATTAAAATATGTAAAAATTATACTAACCAAATATAAAGTTAAAGATCAAAGAAAAATAAAAAATAGAAATATAAAATAAATTTGATGCCAAATGGGCTTTAGCAAACACAAATCAACCAATAAGTATTTTGATAATCACTTGCTTATATTTGCTAAAATCAGCTAAAAAAATACAGAATGCAATGCCATTAGTCTCTTGAATTTAATATTTTGTGATGTAATTTTATTTGGAGGTTATTCTTCCTATGCCAAATATTTTGTAGCCTCAATTTTAGGAATGTGTATTTTTTAAGAATGTGCTGTCGTGAAAGTAATACCTTTTAACTATGGCCTAGAATTTTAGTAGAAAATTAAAGCATGTTGATATTTAAATATCGCAGCTAATTATGCTCATATTCCTTCTTAAATACATGACGGGTGTTGATTTTCCTAAAATCTTGATACTAATGGCCGTACTTTGGATCAACAAATTCAGATAATAGGCCAGAGAAAAACAAGATTAAAGAAAGCCAAGAGAATTATTCCTCCCAGATCTAAATTATAGCCACAAAATTAGATGGCTAATTTGTATAAAGCTGACTTAATAAATGATAGTTTGCTTGGCTGTGCATGTGGAGCAAGTAGGACAATTTCATCTCATCATATGATTGATACCTTTTGTAAGCTAAAAATCTTAACTCAAGCTTAACTTTTATCGTTTTTCTATCTTCTTTACATCTCTTGATCTCTCCATTTACTTGGTTTAAAGCTGAATGAAGCAGGCATAGCTGCTATCAGCAGCTTAAAGTCCTTCATGGAATCCAACCCCGTTCTCTTTCCCTTCTGTTATTTGCAGCTTTATACAATGAATCCCCAGAATGATATAAAGAATTATGGTTTGTATGATTTAAATCAATTTTCTTCGTAGAAGTTATGGCCTCATCACAAAGGGAAGAGAGAAGTGGAGAAAAGAAAAAGAGAGGGCTCAAAAGCAAAGAGGGGGACAGACAAATCTCATCGGCCATCCTCTTCTCTCTTACGACTTCTAAAGCCACCACCCTCCTCCATTTGCCTCTAACTATTATTCATTAGCTAGCATAAAAGATAAAGAGGCTCGGGTCGGGCTTCAATCCAAACGGCTCTTCACAATTTAGTTGATAAAGGAAAAAGAAAGATAACAGTTTTGACTTTCTTTTTAATGCTATAGTTATAAACTTTTTTGCTGTAGTCATAATTTTCTTGAGATAAATTTTTGTATATCAGGGGATTTTTTTTTCCTGCAAAGCTATCTTATTTGCTTTGCTTTAGTTATTAATTACTTCACATTTACGAGAGGACGTACCTTGGTGAATGCTTTTCGCTGATGATATCCTTCTTGTGGATAAGACTAGAGAAAACGCTCACGAAAAACTTGAATTATGGAGCTCAACAATGGAATCTAAAGGCCTTCGTTTGAGTAGAACTAAAACTGAATACACGGAATGTAAATTTAGTAGTAGTAGCTCTAGTGACAAAGTCTTAACTATGAGTGATCAAATTATTAAAAGGTGTGAACACTATAAATATCTTGAGTATATTGTTCAAAATGATTGTGATATAGATGAAGATGTTATTAGTAGAATTCAAGTTGGTTGGTTGAAATAGATGAATGTTTTGTGCCTATCGTATGATAGAAACGTACCGCTTAAACTTGAAGAAAAATTTTATAAGATGGTGTTGAGACCTACAATGCTCAATGGTGTTGAATGTTGGCTTTTAAAAGAGAAGCATAAAACTAACTTAAGCATTGTGGAGATGAGAATGCTTAGCTAGATGGGTGGCTTTACACCTAGAGACAAAATGTAAAAAGAATATATCCGTGAGAAAGTTGTTGTAGCTCCACTTGTGCAAAATGTTAGAGAGAGTGGTCTTAAATGGTTTGGTCATATTAAATGTCGACCTTCTGATGATCCTGTTTTGAGAGTAGATGTTTTAGATTTGATTTATGTTAAGAAAGATTAAGATAGACCTAAAAAGACTTGAACAAATTCTATAAAAAATGATATTAATTTATTAGAATTAAATAAAAATGTGACACTTAATAGACACAATGAAGAAAAAGGATTCATGTATTCGACTCCACTTAGTGGGACAAAGTTTTATTGTTGTTGTATCTTTTATTTCCTTAAAATAAATTTATAAATTATGATATTTTTGGTTGATGCAGGTAAATTATCATGTTTAATAAATTACTGAGGATAAAAGTTACAATAAAATTTTTACAGTGCCCTATAAGCTGACAATGCTGATATTATCATAGATGGGAAGTATTTGAATAATAGATTTGTAAATAAAGAAGATTTAATGATGCACCTATAAATTTCTCCAAGCGCAAATTTGAAAGCGTCAAGTTCAATCGTCTGAGAATCTGCAAAAGAGAAAGGAAAAACGACTTGAAGGAGTTGAGAATTTGAGCCCTTTATTATATATAAGATGTGTTTGATCGCCCGTAGAGAGAGAGAGAGACAGATGGCTCCTGCGGGTCTTCCTCCAGGCTTCAGGTTCCACCCTACTGATGAGGAGCTCGTCAACTACTATCTCAAGAAGAAGATCCATGGCCTCAAGTTAGAGCTCGACATTATCCCTGAGGTTGACCTCTACAAGTGTGAACCTTGGGAATTGGCAGGTCTTAGCTAATTTGTCCCCTATTATATTTATTTTATCATTTACTAATCTTAGCTTCATTCTTTTCTTAGTTTTTATTATTTTTTTTTTTAATAATGAGCGATAAATTATAAAATATGTAATTGAATATGTGATCACAAAATTGAACTATCTCATTTTAACCGATTATCCATTGGTTTTTTTTTCTACTAATAATTTGATACATATTTTCTCTTACAATCTACGATTAAAGACTTATTTTTATGAATTTAGTATCTTAAAACAGCTTCAGTTGAAATCTTTAGAGAAATGCCAAAAAGAAATGCATCGCTGTTGTGTTTTACTTTTCTCTATTTTCTTCATAATGTTTAATCGTATGCAACAAAAAATTAATCATCTCTATACTTATATTCCAATAAGATATATATGGTATAATAGTATTTGTTGTTTAATTAAATTATACCTCCTCGTTCCCATGTGTCGCTAATTACAACATGTTTTTGTCAAAAACTTTTATGACTCAATAGAGGAACATATTCTTATGAGTTGATGGATATTTATCTTCTAACTTAGATTATTATTTATTTACTGATATTATGCCTTCGATGAGATTATCTCATAGGTTGTAATTCTACCAATTTTGGGTCATCTAATTTTAATGTAATTATTTCTATACAAGCTTATTTTTTTCTTTTAATTTGCCTAAAAGATGGAGGTATAATATACAACTTATTTTTGAAACTCTACCATCTCTTAACCTATAAATGTAAGGAAAAATATCTTTTAGAAAGTTATAGTTAATTACATTGTTAGTGTACATTATATTTTTAACTAATTACATTGTGCATAAATTTTACTAGATAAGTCCTTCCTCCCAAGTAGAGACCCTGAATGGTACTTTTTTGGACCGAGAGATAGAAAATACCCTAATGGATTTCGAACCAACCGTGCTACAAGAGCTGGATACTGGAAATCAACAGGTAAAGACAGACGTGTCTCTTCACAAAATCGAGCCATCGGAATGAAGAAGACATTGGTCTACTATAAGGGTCGAGCTCCACACGGTATTAGGACTGATTGGGTCATGCACGAGTACCGCCTAGAAGACAAAGAATGTGAAGATGCAATGGGAATTCAGGTGATGATACTATATGAACTCACAATCAAATTCAACTATATACTTAAAATTCATATCATAAGTAATCTCTATTAGCTTTGGGCAATTAAATCAGCATTGCACCTCGGGAAAGCTAGCAATTAATTATGAAAGCTAGTAATCAGGAAAATTAAAGCAAGCAGGATTACATCATGAACCTACTTCAGCATTTCTTCTCAACCTATTTGTTGACAAGTCCGACCAAAATTTATCCCCGTGATAAGAAATCAGACTTTCTAAATTAAACAAATAAAGCGAAATTTCTTAAAAATTGCGATTAGTGGGTGAGTGAGTGAGAGAGAGAGAGAGAGAGAGAGAGAGGTTATTAAGAAATGTAAAGAAAATCTATGTAGGTTATGCATGATGTGCATGAAAGGCTCGAACTAGCTTTCTCCGGCCACACGCTGCTTTCTTATCCACAGCATGTAAGGGCAATATATGCAACAAACATTCTTTTCTTCTAGACCATGTGGATCCTCCCCAAAGAATCAGTGCTGCCGCTTTCAATAAATTTCTCTCCACGTCAAGTCAGACAAATCTATATTCAGTTTTTACCTCTACAATCTACATATATAAATATATTTATTAGAGTAAAACCTGATTCTAACATAACATTTTATGAAAAAGCAAAATTATCACTCGTGAACTCCTCAAGGATGTCGGTGGCTTTATACTTTATTCCAAAACAAATTTCTCCTGTTCATTATTCTCATGTCACCCTCATTTAGCCAAATAGTATAAGCTATTATACTCTAAACCAAAAAAATATTAAAATTAATATTACCTTCGCATGTGTTTTAAAAATATATTGATTAGCAATAAATGGTATGATTGAGGATAGAGGTGTAGTTCAGTAACGTAACAAAAAGTTAATTGAAAGAACGGTGAAATTAAATAGTAAGAGGTAACGATCAAATATTTAACTTCATAATTTTAATCTTTTAAAAATCTTAAAATTATTATAACTGTATTAAAAAAATAAAATTATGATTAATATTAAATTATTATTAGGAATTTAATTTTAGGGGAGAAATCTTTCTTATATAATATTAATTTTTTTAGTAAAAATAAAAAGGTGGAACTTCCTCCCGGCCACCACCAGGTTCCGCCACTAATCGGGAGGCTTCGCCTGGTCATGACACCAAGGATCGATATACTAACTCGTATTTTCAAAAAATTTCTATCGAATTCTCTTAATGGCATAGAAAACAAATAATCTGATCTCTACAGCAGTTTTGACCGCGGTTAAAATTAGCTCAAAACTGTTATTTAATCTGTGGCGATCTTAACAAAGATAAGCTAGCTGATTGGATCAAATTTCAATAAAAGAAGTAATTATTATGTGCGAATTGTGGAACCAAAGTTGCATCTGATGTTTGAGCAAAAAATTTATGATGTGAATGACTAATTTTTTTTCTTCACGCATGAGCCGTTTTCGGTTGGACAGCATATATGGTTCTGCCTCTGCATCCCTAACTAGTAATTTTTTAAATTGTTAGTTCTGATTTGGGCTCAATGCAAACATGTCAGCATATGCTAATCAAATTCAAATCAATCTACCATTAACTCGTTATAGTACAACTCATTAAGATGATCCACGATGGAATTATGGCTGATCTTTAAGCTTGGAGTCAAAAAATCGTCGTAGTAGTCCTAACTAAGAAAAGTAATTTCTAACCATAATGCATAGAAATAATTATATATTGAAAATGAGATTTTAATGAAATAATTAATGATATAAATTTCTCAGGATTCATATGCGCTCTGCCGGGTTTTTAAGAAAAATGTGGCATGCACTGATGTCGAAGAACAAGGACAATGCAGTCTATCATTGACAGAAAGCCCTCAGGCAATTAACGAGCACGAAATTACCTCACCAGATGTTCCCATGTTAGGATCTTCACCTTGTATTGAAGAAGATGACAAGGATGATGCATGGATGCAGTTCATCACTGAAGACGCTTGGTGTTCTAACAATGAAGGTGGCGATGAACCTTCTCCATGTGTGGCATTTGCTAACTGATTTACTTGTGAAGTTGTTTCTTTTTCATTTTCTTTGATTGTCTCGTTCTTTCTTGGGACGATATTACTATGTGGTAAATTAATAATATGTCTGGGTTATGAATTTTTTAGGTAACAAGGTGCATTGTTGGTTGTTTTGTTGGAAATTGTTTGCATTCTTTCAACAATATGTGCAAGTGTTTTTATTTTGTTTTTTTGCTTTGTTAACATAAAGTTTATCCTGTACTTGTAACATTATAAAAATACTATCATTTGGAAATAAAAAAGGAAAAGTAAAATTCTTGGCAGTTTGTTCATTCTTTTTGTAATTAATACATACAAAAATTTGTCTAAGTTTAGAGAAACAAGAGAAATCGAATGAAATAAATATCAAATGTTTTTTTATTGCAATTGCTTCAAATTTGTCACTCACATAAAATCAAGTAAAGCTAGATAACTAAAAAGCGCCCTTTTTTTTTACTTGAGAAAACATAAATGGAAAGAGAATTAGAGGTCCTGTCAAAACAATATACTTTCTATAATATAAAAAAGTTAGCATAATATCACTTTATTAATAGATTACTATGGGATCGTTGGTTAGCAGTTAGTTCGTTAACCTACGGTCTATAATTGTTCGATCGTACTAGAAAAAGAAGAAAACATTAGAAAACAACGAAAAGCTGTCAAAAATTGTAGCACGCAAGAAAAATTAAGAACCTTGTACATTTCATAATAATTTAAACGCTTATAATTGCAAGACAAATATAAATTGAACTATATATTGCACACTAATTTACCAATCATTTTAGTTATTTAACTAAAATCAAATGAGCGAACACACAAACTAAACACAGAAGTAAGTTTAATGCATTGAAACATAGAATTAAACTATTTGTACACAAACTAAAAAGAAATAAAACTTTTCCTAATAATCCTACTTGCCCTCCTTATCCTCCTCTTCAATATCCTCCTTTGCCTGTTGCTTCCTTAGAAGTTTGCCAAGTTGAAACAACAGATCTAATTCAACTTTCATTTATTTTCTCTAATTCAGACCTCATCTAAGTGAACTAGACAACATCTAAGGTCTTGATATTTGGAGTGAATGAGGCAATCTACATACGAACCTCTTCATCCTATGTAGTAGAAGTAGTTGTGTTTAATGCAATAAAGGAGTGAGGATTTATGGGGGATTTTTTTGGACGTCTCCACACACAATAAAAGTTTTGACTGACTTTCCATCTAGATGATCGGGCATGACATTTTGAAGAACAATATATCTTTCCAAAGGAAGAAAATAAGTCTAATCATCTGGAGGATGAGATCCTTCGTTAGTCTACGAAACCAGTGTTTTCCCGTTATCTTACGAATGTGTTTTCCCGTTATCTTACATTGAGGATTCATTGAGGAGGTGCCATCTGCAATGGGATTCTCTTAGTTTTTTTATTTCCTTGATCCATAGATGGCTTAATAACAATTATAATTCTATCTTCATTAATGAGAAGTCTCAAGGCTTCTTCACAGCTTCTAGAGGCATCAAGCAAGGTGACCCCTTATCCCCAACTATCTTCATACTTGCTTTTGATTATTTGTCACGATTGTTGAATCAATTAATGGCCAAAGCTCCTCACTCACTATATAGCCACAGATCTAACATTGTCGTGAACCATTTAGCCTTTGTTGATGATGTTATTATATTTGTCAAAGCTACTAAACCTGTTGTTAATTTGCTTTTCCAATGTCTGGAGAATTTTCAAGAATGCTCTAGAATGAAATTTCATAAACTAAAATGCCAAGCTGTGTTCAGCAAAAGGGTGAAAGCAGATAACAAGCATTGGATTTCAGATCATATTGGCTTTTGTTCTAGTTCTCTTCCCCTGAAATACATGGGGACTTTATTGCTCAAAGGGAGGACAAGGAGAGTCCAATTTGATGATATTATCTTAAAAGTCCAAGACAAACTCAATAGTTGGTCTAACACTTTCCTCTCTAATGGGGGAAGAATTACCCTCCTCAAAAGTATTTTGGCTGCTCTTCCATCTTATATATCACAGGTATCTATTATGAAGAAATCCATCCAATCTACTCTTGAAAGAACTTTCAACAAATTCCTTTGGGCAGGTCAGAGAAAGCTGGAGCATTGGGTGAGATGGCAAAAAGTTTGTGGCAGTGCTAGAGCAGGTGGGTTGGGGTTTAAGAGCTTCCAGCAGATTACCCAAACCAACTTTCGTAAACTTTGGGTTATGTTTAGAGCACAAAATTCTATTTGGGCTAAATTCTTGAAAGGAAAATACTGCAAAGATCTGCATCCTTCTCTTGTGAATAATAGATCTGAGGATTCAAGAACATGGAAAAACATGTTGAAGATGAGATCTAAGGCCGAACAATTATTTATTTGGGAAATAGGGGAAGGCAGACTCAATGTGTGGCTAGATAATTGGACTAGAGAATGCATTATCACTCCATTATCTGGTTCTCAATTCGTCTCTGCAACATAGGTGGTGGTTCACCTTTGGTCTTATGGTGGTTGGAACCAGCAAGCTCTTCAGATCATCCTTGATAATATATTACTCAATATAGTCCTGAAAAAACCTATTGACAGATCCAAGAAAGATAAACTTATAGTGAAAAAGAACGTTTCTCAGACTTTTTCTGCTTCTATAGCTAGTTTCTGCTTTCCTCAACAAGAGGGTTGCTGGGGCAAATGTGTTTGGAACAAGTTCCTTTCTCCTTCTATGGCTTTCTTCTCTTGGAGATTATTCAATGGTATCATTCTTAATAATGATATTATAAAATGAAAAAGCTTGAGAGGCCCCTCCAGATGCAGCCTGTGTAAAATTGAAGAAGAAACTCTCCACCATTTGTTCTTCAAATGCTCCATTGTTCAACAAGTTTGGAACCTCTTTTTACCTAGACTGAACCTTAATACTATTCAGTTGTCCTGGCATGATTTTTACCTAAGCTGGGAAGATTGGCAGGCTCAATATCTCCCTCCCATCCCTTGCATCAGTGCTTGGTTTGTTTGGATGGCTAAAAATAAGCTGAAATATGATGAAGCCCAAGTGGATGCCACTGTCATTGCCACTAGTTGCTACAGCTATTTACAGAAATTGTATTGTCACAAGAAACTTCCTGAGATCTTATGCGCAACCTCCATCAACTATTCAAGGAAACTACAATTTATTCTTGTTCATTGGAGTTGTCCTCCTAAAGGTTGGGTTAAAGTCAACGCTGATGGAAGCTCCATTTTTCTTAATGCAGGGGTAGGTGGGGTATTTAGAAATGACAGTGGGGAATGTTTATTCTATTTTCAGTCTCCTGCCAGGGCCGAGGACCCTTTGGAAGCTGAAGCTGAAGCTGTTTATTATGCAGTGTACATGGCCAGAAATTGTAGCTGGAACCAATTAATGGTTGAAACTGACTCAATGAGCTTAATCAACATTCTTAATGGGAGGATATCTACCTCTTGGTATCTGATAAATTAGATCACTGACATACAATCCTTGAGCATGGAGATTAGGCTGTCATTTTCTCATACATATAGGGAGGGTAACAGTCCTGCTCATTGGCTTGCTAATGCTGGCATCCACTCTCAGAGTCACTTCATAGATACTTGTACGACTCCTTCTTTAGACTTACTGTTGAAAGGAGATCTTGTTGAACTACCATTCATAGATTGGGCTAAGGCCTCCCAAACTTGCTATTTAACTATCTTCTTAAAATCTTTCTCTAGTATAACACTCTGGGTGGAATCATTCTTTTGTTGGTCATCTCCATTGGCAGAAGCAACTTCTCTCCTTTCATTGGTAATGTGTATAATCTCAGGCTAATTTTCCTCTGGCAAAGTCTTTCATTGTGATTTTGATTACCCATGCATTGTAGCCATGTCATTAAACATTTCCTCCTTCCTTTTCTCCATCTGGCTAAATTGCTCCTCTCTTAGCAAAATGGCTCTATGCAAATCATCAGCGGTGTTCCCTTATATAGATGGTTGGGCTTCACGTGCTGATGTAGCAGGTCTGGTCTTTATGACATTAATATCCATAAATCCTCATCATCATTAAAATTGAAATCTTCATCATCTATAGCTACTACATGTTCTTTAGCTAACTTAAAATCTCTATCCCGAGCTTTTCAACTTTTTCTTTAATTATTCTTTTCTAAATTATCTTGAGATCCAGAAGACTTTCTTGAACATCCTCCCTCAGTACATCAGACTCAGTAGCGACGACTACAACGACACCTGATACTTCAGACTATTGCTTCATTCCACATTCTTGACTTGCGGGCTCATCAAACTATACTGATATGACAACCTTGGGTAGACATACCTTCTTTTTTTACGGTGATCTATTGAGATGGGGTGTCTCAACATGGATATCGGTGTGTCGAAGAGAGGCATGCTCCTCATGGTGCAGATCAAATAAGACTTCTTTTTTTCTCCTTTTTTGGAATATTCTTATGAGCAACAACTATTAGTATCCTAGGACCCAGACATGACTTGGTTGGTCGATGTCCTACTGACCATAGAGCAGTAGTGGTAACAAAAGTAGTGGTTGTGATGGTAGTACTAACTCGACTTCCTAGATATAAATCTGACAGGAATGCGAGCTGACAAAACTTTAGTTGATCTTTGAGAATTTTGGTCAGATTTAACATCTCTCAATTTTTTTTTCATTCGGGGGGATACCACGCATCTCGCCCACTTAAGTAGCTCAACAACTCACCATCCTTCTTTAACAGCCAATCTCTAAAATATTATACGGACCTTGGTGATAGGAGTTGTTTCTCTCTCTCCTCATCACTACCACGAAGTAATTGTAAAGCAGCAGCAATATTTTGAATACATTCATACCCATTAGTATGCATTAATGAATGAATCCTACCCCCTTTTAGAAGAGCGAGAGGTCTCAAGAAATTTGAGTTCCTCCTGGTGAGGACTCCCATCAATAGATACTTTCTCTTGAACTCAGTCTTTAGTATCCCTCTAAATCCCTTGACTACAATTTATTCTCTGTGACTTGATAAAAGGTACAGACTTTGAAATAGACCTAATTTCAATCACTAATGGTGGGGCTATAAATCCATCAACTGTATCTTCAACAATCATAACTTTCTTTCCTTTGACAGACAACATGGTAGGCACAGTTACAGTGAATCTGATGGTAGTAGGCATAACAACTCTTGAGGGAACAATAAACTTGATAGGTGTTGGGGTAGCACTAGTCTTCATTTTCTCGCAGAAAGGGAAATCTCGAGGACAATTCAGGTTAAACTCAACAGGTGGCTCATTTACTCCCTGAGCATCGACTTTCTTGACAACAAATGAGGCCTTTCCAAGTACAATTTCGATTTCAACGAATTCGGCTCTGAATATGATGGTGGGGGTGACATTGTGGAAATTGCGACTAGTCGGCAAGTTGCAGGAGAAAGTTAGCTTATGGAAAGCCATTACAACAGTTTCAAAAAGAATGTTCTGGGGTTAGTATTTGGCCAATATATTGTAATTCTAGTGCGAACACTAAAACTTAACAAGGTTGCTCTGTTGACTGGGCAAGTCTTTGTTATTTTAATTTTATTTTAGTTTGTGTAGACTTTCAAATTTAGTAAGGGGAGGTAAAAGTAAAAGAACTAAATTAATTAAATGAGAAATGTTAAAAATAAAAATAATGCAATGATTTGATTTAATTTGCAAAGCAGAAAACCAAATCCAAAAATATATGATGAGAAAAGTAAATTTTAGGAACCAGTACTCGTCAACTTCACGATGCACATTACCCAGGTGAAACTAGTTCACCAACACACCCATCATGGGTCCAACTACACACAAAGATAAAAGTCCTATTGAACTCCTAAACCTCTCTGTTCAAAGGTGATTGAATAGACAATCTTGAAGTCCGAAAATGTTGATCGTTCTTACCTAAGAAAGAAATTTTCAAAGTATTTCAACTAAAGAAGGGTAATCTAGTCCATAATGGACATGGAAACATTATCAAGGTATGAAGACAAGACTCCTTGATCTAAATGGAGAGAGAAACTATTCTCAGAGGAGTCTCAAAAAGCTGTCAGCCAATAAAAGTTAAAAATTTGGTAGTTACCGGAATGGATATCCCGACGCCCAGTTTAACTTAATATATGCATATATAATTTTGAGAAGTGATGTTTTATGTTTTAAAAATACAAGACTGATATGATCCCATATCCTTAGTAGTTTAAATAAATAAGCCAAACATTGCAAGCAATGCATCCATCCCAAAAATATACACATTACTTACTGGTGAGGCTTAATTAAATAAACTAAAGAATTTATGACATCCATTTAAGTGTGCGAAAAAAAAAATTTATGTTGGTCGATAAGTTCCCCTATTTAAAATGAAAAATTAAATAGGGTTTATATTGAGTTGGATTCTTAAATTTTTCTGTAACCTTATAGTTAACTACATCTTAGATAACCGAAGTTACCTAAGAAAACTCTTGATTTAGATCACAGAATATTGTTTCAAGAATTTTAATGGGTAGGACTTTTTAAAAGATCTGACCAAAGGAGTGTCAAAGGGGAATGATTCAAATTTAAAACATTTAATTTTGGAATCCAAAAGAAGAAGAACTAGAGGATGTCATGGATCCTAATGAGAACCTCGGTGACTTCTCAAGCTATACAATGGTTTGGGTTCAATTTTGAGAAAAAGATTATTTAAATGTTACATCCTGCAATGTATTGGTTAGGGCTTACATTTATGCGAGACAGTCACATAAATAGCCTGGAAGATGTGAGGATTTAGGTCATGAAGAACGAAAACCTTAGGTTCCTAAAATGAGTTAGGGCTTAAATTTTATAGCAGAGCTATAAAAAGGCCTAAGAAGAGTTAAGGATTTACGTCGCACTAGGCAGACAACCTCAAAATTCTGTGTCTTGTTATTTAATTCTAATGAAAGATGTGTTGTTGTAGATCCTCATGCTATTGCAGATTGCTACCCACGGAGTTAGCTCCAAGCTTCTAAATGAATTAGCAGTCCTAAATTCTAAGGTTTAAAGGTTTAAATGAGAAGTTTAAAGTTCAATCATGGGGGAAGGGGGTGAAAGTTGATTAGAGTGACACAGATTAGGATCCTACGGTTCACTCATTCTGATATCACTATTTTTTTAAAATTTACTTAGCTTAAACAAGTTGTTACACTTATTTAAATTAGGGAGATTTAATTAGCAACTGTGGGTTACCACCTTTGAGGGACTCTCATTGATTAAAAAGGATGTTTTAAGTTTTGTTATATTTCAAAGGATTTGTCATTAGCTTTGAAACAATTCGTTTTAGAATTTAGAAAATGTTGATTAAACTTTTTAAAATGGTTTTGATTTTTGTAAGTAAAGTATGGTGCACAACCTAGAAATTATAATATTTTGCAGCAAAAGGAGATTGCAAAAAGTAAAATTAAAAAATTAAATAACACTATAAAGCATATCTGTCATCTTCTCAGCATTCATGCTTAAAGATAAGCATTTGCAACATATATATAATTTTGCAGGAAGTTTAAATAAATTGCAAGTGTAGATGAAGATATATTTTTTGAACTAAAACCATGAAATAATGAGTCCTGAAAGATCTTAGTGGATAATTTTTTAGAACAAAATATAACAAGTTCAATTTGTCCTTCAAAATATCCAAGAGATTCCAAAGTATTTGGGGAATGACCATGTATCGCTTTAAAGATCTCTTGAAATATTTTGAGTTCATTTTGATCTTATTATGTTGTTCCATTAATCATCCCACGATCGAAGTAAATTTAGCCTATTAATTAGTGAACATTGACATTTTAATTATTTCAATAATGATGGTCACTTAACATTTCATTTAACAGTTATATGAATGTGTAACCCAAAGGGCAAATCATAAGTCTTTAGGGATTTTAATGCCCAGAGTTAAAGTAGGGTCTAACATTTCACTTAGTGTTTATCAATTAATTATGTCCATCTTTTCTACTCCCAATTAAGACAATTCTTACATATCAAACCTAGTTCACTATTAAGCCCTCTCAATTTCAATTTTCATAGTTTTTAAGATAATTAAATATTGAAATGGGATTTCAATTTTCTAACTCAAACTCTTAGGTTCAACTCAAGTTAACCTAAATTAATTCGAACTTTAAGTTCAACCTACATCGAGCTTAAATCAACTCAACTCTAAGTCCTAATCATATTGGACTTAAGACAATTTCAAATCTTAGGTTCAATATTGAACCTAAATTGACCTTATCTCTTACCTACATTGAACCTATAATATTTTAAGTCCTAACTACATTGGACTTAAACCATTTTTTCTTAGGTTCAACCTACATTGAGCCTAAATTACCTTAAGTCTTACTCACATTGGAATTAAACCACTTGTAATCCATTAGGGTATACCTAAATTGAACCTAAAACATCTTAAGTCCTAATTGGACTTAAACCATTTTAAAACAATAGGTTCTACCTACATTGAACCAAAAATATTTGAAGTCCTAACTTCATTGGACTTAAATCATTTTAAACCCTTAGGTTTTATCTACATTGAACCTAAAACATCTTAAGTCCTAATTACACTGGACTTAAACCATTTCCAATATTTAGATTCTACCAACATTGAACTTAAATTACCTACTCACATTGGACTTAAACCATTTCTAATCTTTAGGATCTACCTACACTGAACCTAGAACATCATAAGTCCTATCCACACTGGACTTAAAACTCTAGGTTCTACCAACACTGAACTTGAATCATCTTCAGTTTCACGGACATTAAACCTAAATCTTAGGTTTCAATTAAACTCTCTCAGGTCTAATCAACATATGGCCTAAACAAATGACAGTATAAAAATTTAACTCACCAACATAAACGACATAAAATTCATCTTAACAGACATTAAAAATTAAATTAGAACATCTGTGTTCACATTACAAAGATTTCTTGGACAATGCAATCTATGGTTGTTGGAAAGAATCTTCCGGTACTGGTTTAAACACCTTTCGGACTAAGTAAATCTGAAAGTCTTACGGCCCCAGCATGATAGAACCATAGACATCTTGACCTGGTCGTTTAAAAATTATTCAGCCAATTAAATGACCAACCAAAACTAATAAATCTGAAAACATGATTTTATGATAATCTTGTTCTATTTTGCAGGAAAACAAAATTTTACTTTAAATTTCCTTTGCATGTTATAGGGTCTGCTAACTCTATTTTGCAGGATGACATCCAGAAGTGGAATTTCAAGACAACAAAACAAAACTAAATGACACGAAATGATATAAACAAAATGACACGACATGACAAAAACATAAAAAAAAATGACATGATATGACATGAACAAAACTAAACAAACTAATAAAACAAAACGACATGACATGGCATGAACAAACAAAACAAAACATTTAGTGTACAATCTGATTCCTAGAAATCTATCACCCTAGGAATAAAACATTTGATGTTTCCTTCCTTGACCTTAACGTTTTAAAAAGAACGAGTGTTAACGTTAATCAAGAGTTTTCTTAGATAAATCTAGAATTAATTAAAATGTAGTTAACTATAGGAGCTTGATCCTATATGAAAACAAAGAATCCGGAATAGGTGATCAACCTAAATCTCTTGTCATCATACCTTTTATGTGGTTTTCCTTATAGAGAAGTTGACATTCTAGAGTCCTTCTCCATAAGTTTACCACCCAACATTTCCCTTATTTTCTATTATTATCTGCCTTTTCCCTTTCTCCTAATTCCTTAATACCTTAGGATCTTTGACTTGACCCTAAAGATTAAGGTAAATTGGAGAATAGGGCAATAACATATATGAATAGAATGGCGACTCCATTCAATCACAAGACACACATCATGAGAACGATGAGAGAATTGGCGGTGACCATTAATGATGTGTTTCGGGCGGTGACAGTAAGTATTGGATGGCGAATCAATATAGATTATAGAAAATTAAATGCTACCACTAGAAAAGACCATTTTCCCTTACCTTTTCTGGATCAAATGTTGGATAGACTAGCGAAACATTGTTATTTTTGCTTTTTGGATGTATATTATTGATATCACTAAATACCTATTACTCATGAGGATCAAGAGAAAATGCCTTTTACTAATCCTTATGGAACATTTGTATCTATAAAAATGTCATTTGGATTATGTAATGCACCTACAACTTTTCAAAGATGTATGATGTCAATTTACTATGATTTAATTGAAAGAGGAATTGAAATTTTTATGGATGATTTCACAGCCTGTGGAACTTCTTTTAATTTATGTTTAGATCATTTAACAACAGTTCCAAAACACTGTGAAGAAACAAACTTTGTTCTCAATTAGGAAAAATGACAATTTATGTTTGCATGAGGAATATTGATACAATATATTTCTGAAAATGGTATGGAAGTTGATCCAGCAAAATTTCGAGTTATTGCTGAATTGCCACTACCTATGAATGTGAAGGGAATTAGAAGTTTTCTATGGCTTGCTGGTTTCTATAGGCATTATATAAAAGATTTCTCAAAAATTTCCAAGCCTTTATGTCAATGTTTAGATTTGAGATTGTTGACCTCACTTTTGGTTGAGGTTTAGTTTTTCCGCTTTAGTAGCATAAGGTCTACCAATAGGACTTTCCTATTGACTATTCTTAGAAAACTAGACAAGGAACCCACACCATTAGAAATTCTAAACTCTTCTGTACTCAACTTGAAGTTCCACATATTGGTCCTAACCTCTAGCACTTAGTGGGTGGGGTCACTATGGGGGAACTCAAGTGAGTTACCCTTAGGATTGCTTGACCTTAGGGTTGACCCTGGGTGTTGGTCTGGAGCTAAGGCACTCACTTACAATCACTTACATTCACAATCACTCACTACCCTAAACCCAGAATTTCTAGCCTCTAGTCTCTTGATACATTTGGGAGACTTCTGTAGGTGGTCCCCTAAACCCACTAGCCCTAGGCTAGGCTTTGGCTAAAACCACTACATAGAGGACCCAAAATGGGGTTTCCTTTGGAACATGGCTTATTGATGGTGGTTGGCACTCTAACTCTATCAAGGCACCCAATCTAGCATTTTGCCCCTAAATTCCCCAAATTACCTAGATACCTTTGGAACCTCAAGTTTGGCCAAAATTTCCCAATCTACCCAAAATACCCAATTGGTCCAAAAATCATTTCAAAGACCTTGAAAACACCCAAACAACCTAAAATCACCAAAATTGGCCAAATTACCAAAATACCCCTCCTTACCCCAAAATTCCAAAAAATCCAGAAAATCCCAAAATTTCCAAAAGCCTTCCAAATCATTCCAATTTTATTTTTCTCAACAATCACATGACCCAATTTGTCAAATTTGACCATCTTTGACCAAAACCCCCAAATTGCTCTTTAAAGGCCCATATTTTCCCCAAATTACCTCAAATGTCTGTCCAATTAGTCTCAATTTCCCCCAATTTCAATTATAAACTAAAATTCACCCTTGATGTGACCAATATAGACCAAATCTAAGCTCAATTGGTCCATGATTTGAACTTAATTTTAAGCTAAACTAAAAACCCAATTTTGGCCCTATAACTTGGTTCCACCAAATTGAACCCATAGTCCACTCAATTGGCCACATTTTTTTGTTGAAAAACCTCCATTACATCCCCATACATAAGATTTGACCTTCAATTAGCATTGGTGAGGCCTCAATTTCATTTGATTTCAACCTAAGACCAAAAAGCCCTAAATTTACCCCAAATTGACCATGTCTCAAAATCTCACCAAATTGAGGGCCTTAACCCCAAAATTTCCACTCTATCCCTTCATGAAAAATATTTAAAACATATCCCTTGATCATGTGGACAATTCAATTTGGAGTTAACCCAAGGATAGCCTAGCCTGGACCCATGTCTAACCCAAGATGCCTAAATTGGCCAAATTTAAAAAATCCCTCAAATTGACCTACCAATTGAACTCAAAATCACTTCAACCCTTCAACAAAAATCTTCATAACAATCATCTACACAATGTTGATAATTCAATTGGGTCAATTTACATGGCTAACCTAGCTCAAACCCAAGCTTTGATTACTTGGACCCACATTGAACCCATGCATTAAAGATGGACTAACTACCCCAAAGTCATCAAATTAACTCCACCTCAGCCATTGGTTAGACCCTAAGACTGAGCCAAAACCCATCTAACCCAAGCTAAATGAGCCATGGACCAAAAGTCCCACAAATTAAGGGATCTTATTTCCAAAAATACACATACATAAGATACCCTTACCAAAACTAAACCCCATTGCATTAAATTGCTTTGTCAGATTCTTTTGGATGCTCTGAGCACCTAGCCACCTCCCCCTACCATGGCCAGCCAACCTAGTCACCAGAGAAGCTCAAAACTAAGAGTCACACTGTGAAAATTCACCCAAATCAAACCTAGAGGCCAGCTCAGCCAAATTAAATTGTAGAGATCCTCTGCCCTCCACTTAAGCAACACAATGCGCCCCCTAATTGGCCATGACAGTCACCCCTTAGCCATTTTTAAAAAAAGCACCTCCCACGGCCATGGGAGGAGGTGCTGAAATTTTCTTAGAGAGACCTCTCCAAACTGACCACAGAGCTTCCTTAAGATCCCCTCAGTGCATTCCAACTGTTTTCCCTCACCAATTTCCACTGTCGGAGTTCAATTTTGAGCTCGAAATCTTGCTAGAAATTAGGAAAGAGCCCAATAAACCCCCATAGTCCACCAAATTCAAATTAACTCCACCCACACCTTCACAATAGTGAAAGAAGCTTACGCCCTATCAAATCCCCCTCTCACAGAGTCTCTACCATAGCTTTAGACCAACACCCAAATATAGTCGTGATCGAAATCATACCTAAACCTTACACCAAGACCAGAGAATCAATCCCTAGTCTCTTTGGATCACGACGAGCGTGCCAAGGCTCTCTGATCGAAGCTTCACTTCTTAGAACAAAGGTATAAAACTTTTCTTCCTCCTGAGCCTATTTGAAGTCTCTATATATTTTGAGTTGATTTCATGGCATCATAACCTTATGATCTGGTTGTCTGGTCTAGGTGAGCATTTTAAAAAAAATTTCTTTTAATTTGGATAAGAAATGAGGAAGATCTTAAGGCTAGAAGATGGATGGTTCTCAGGCTAGGCTATCGGGGACGACGATGGAGAGTCGTTCGATCATGTGTGTATCAGATGGACGGTTGAGATCAAGCCAGATAGCGCTTTAAAACATAAATCACAGGTCGAGTCAGCGATGAGGTGGTGGCGACATCAAATAGGAGTGCACCGCGTGGAGCTTTGGAGCCATCGTAGGTTGATGTAGCGTTGTGCATTTAAATATATAAATAGGGATTTTAAAAAATTAGAAAATTATCTTTAGCTTTAAAAATTCATATCTTTGTGTAGAAAAATCACAAAAATAAAATAAAAATATCCTCTTGCTTAGTGAACAAAGAAGAACGAAGTGGAAATAATTTTAAGTCCATGTGATGCATATTTTATTTTTAATTAATTAAACACTAATTTAGATGTTTTGATTCTCCATGCATGTAGTAATATCACCACGGCTTGAAATTTTAGCATGTTGGAACATTCCCTGATTTTTCCAAAGTCAAATGAGACCCTAGAGAGAGAATCATATTTTTCAAGTTTATGTCCATTATTTTCTTAAAATAATGATGGAAATTAGCATGTTTCATAGAAAAAAATCTAAGAAATTTTTGGAAGGTTTATAATGACCAGAGAGCCTTTAGGAAAATTTCTCATAAGTCAAGTCATTCAAAATACACCTAATTTTCACAAACCCTAAATCACTAAGATAATTAATTTTGAAAAATACAAACAACAAAATGACGTGATTTTGATCTCTACTGTTATTTAGGATCCAGAGAACTCACCATAAAAATTCCAAAGCATTTTGAGTTCATTTGGTAACTTAAGTTGGTTTTTAAAGATAAATAACATTTTTGGCACTTAAATGATTTTGAAAAATCAAAATATAATTCAAATATTTATAAAATAGTTCTCTGTGATCAAGGGTATTTTTTAAAAAGAAAATGGAATTTAAAATAAAAGCTTGATTTTTAACCAATTTTAATTTAAATAATTAAAAATCCATAAAAATCACAAAAATAATAAAATTCATGGAAATGTTCTAAATTACTTCCTAAGCACTTAGAAACAATTAGAATATTCTTCATAATTTTCTAAATAAAAATATTGAATTTCAAAGCTTAAAAAAAATTTTAAAGGCTAAAATGGGTTTTCACTAAGAATAACTCCAATAAATCAAATAAAACTCATAAAAATACAAAATTTTCTCCTCTGAGTTCTCTGACCTTAGAAGGTTTTTTCAAAAATATAAAACTTAATTTTCTCCAATTAAAATATTTTATATTTAATAAATACCCTAGAACTTAAAATAATTCTTAAATTTCAAATAAAATTAAAAAAATCATGAAATTTTGTCTAAGTCTACCTCCCATAAAAATTTCAAGGGATTAGGATTTACAAATCAAAATATAATTCAAACATTTATAAGAACTTATTTTTTTAGTTCTGTGTGATCAAGGGTATTTTCTAAAAATAAAATGGAATTTAAGATAAAAACTTGACTTTTAACCAATTTTAATTTAAATAATTAAAATTCCATAAAAATCACAAAACTAATAAAATTCATGGAAATGTTCTAAATTTCTTCCTAAGCACTTAGAAACAATTAGAATATTTTTCCTAATTTTCTAAAAAAAAATACTGAATTTTAAAGCTTAAAAATAATTTTTAAAGGCTAAAATGGGTTTTCACTAAGAATTACTCCAATAAATCAAATAAAAATCATAAAAACATAAAATTTTTCCTCTGAGTTCTCTGACCTCACGAGGATTTTTCAAAAATATAAAACTTAATTTTCTCCATTTAAAATATTTTATATTTAATAAATACCCTAAAACATAAAATAATTCTTAAATTTCAAATAAAATTCAAAAAATCATGAAATTTGGTCTAAGTCTACCTCCCATAAAAATTTCAAGGGATTAGGATTTACCTTAGTCAAGTTAAGAATTTTCTTTGAAAAATCTTATTTTTTTGTGAAAATAATTATATAAATTAAATTAAGCTTTCAAAAATCACATTTTCTCCTCTGATGTCTTAATTGACCCATGAATGAGGTAGGATAAAAGTTTTAAAATCATTTAAATTGAATTTGACAAATTATGAAGTGTTAGAACATTAAGAGCAAATGTGTAATTTTGGAAATTTACCCTTAGTTAACATTTTTGCTAAATTCAAGGAGGGAAATGGGTAACCTCTGATATTAATTTGGATGCTTGAAATATAAGGTGTTAGTTGGTAGAAACCAACCTCACTTTCTTAATTGAAAAGATAAGTTAATAAATTTCTAAAAATTATTAGAATTTGGAAGTTTATTAAAATAAAATGAAGCCAGGACTTAGGGGTATGACTTTTGAAGTTAATAATTAATCAATTTAATACCCCTATTTTGATTTTTAAATAAAATTCAAATCATGAATTATGACCACCTAAAGCTTAATCTTTTCAATGCTAATCAAGACACTCACCTAGGTCTTTAGGCTAAATCAAGTTTCGTTTAAATAAGGACTAGAAAAGTAAACATCATTTAAAATTAAAACATACTTCAAACATTGTAAGCTTAATTAGGACCAAAATTTAGTTAAGTCTTCCAATAATACTAACTTGCCTCTTTAAGGGTCTTCACCCACATAATCTTCAAAATTAAATTACAGATGATAATTACCTTACTCTTAGGGATAATTGAGACATCAATGCTCACTGAGCACTAAGAGTATTTATAGGATGAATTATTAAGCAACATAATAAGTTTAAAAGGACTCAATATTTTCCACCAGGCAGCAAGAGAGTAGCACAGATTTGCTTCTTTCTCTAGAACTGTTGGATACCTTGGAGATCTACTAAACTTAATATATTTTGCTTGGCAACATGATCCTTAATTAAACTTCTAAGGACCCACCAAGATATGACCTAGGGTTAGGTAGGTCGTCAAAATGTTACTTCCCTGTTTCATATAAACTGCCTTACCATGCCTTTTGAGTTTCAGGTGGTGGAACGAGAAGACTCGATAATTATGCTTTTACAGTTTTTAGCATTTTCTTTCTTGTACTTTCATACTGCACTTTTATACCTACAAATTTGCTTGCTAAACAATGATGCCACCCTTCATGAAAACTAGAAACTAACAGGATAGCCACAAAACCAAAACCAAAACCAAAACCAAAACTAAAATTAAAATCAACCAAGATAAAATTCACCTCCACAACATTCAAAATATAAAACAACTCAAAATTTAATCACAAACATCACACAAAACTACAACTTCAGCTAAATTAAGACATCTCTATTGGATGATCGGGAATTCCTCGGAGGAGGTAACCTACGATTGCTAAAGCGGCTTCCCACGGTCTAAAAGAAATTATGGAACTCATTAAGTTGGGTTTAGTAAGTTCATTTGGACTAAGTGAATCTAATAGAACATAGTGGTGCCAGAATGAGGGAACCATAAGATCCTAACCAGTGTCACTCTAATCAACTTTAACATGCCCCCATAAAATTTAAAGAACTTTAACCATAGGGCCATCAGATTTGACATCATAACTTAACCCAATTTCAACCATAGGGAGCATACTTTCTAGTGTGTCGAGTTTTCTAGTGTATTAAGTTGAAGTTGTAGTTTTGTGTCCCCCAGACTGGTGCTATAGCACCAACATCTACTTTTCTAGAAGATACATCGAATTTGGCCGAATTTTGGAGGCTTATTTGAAGAAACCCTTGGTAATTTTCTATTTTTAAATTAATGAGAAGGATTTGATAAAATTTAGAGTTTTTTTGGAGCCTAAAAATTTCAATTGGGTGGCAATAGAGAATTAGGTTTTTCATGTTTTGTGTTCAAGTGTAAATGTGAGTGTGTTTTAGTGTGAAGTTCGGAGATTGCTTAAAGAAAACTATAGAAGTTTACTTGAGGAGAAGAAATATGGTACTTTGTATTTGTGTTTAAGTTTTTATTTTAAGACTTGGATTTTAATGCAAATGTTTTGTTTTTGTTTAATATCCATGAATTCTAAGTAGTTCCTTTTTTTCTTCTTGCATATGAGACTTAATCTTATGGAGTGAGAATGAATTAAAAATTTCTTTATAGTCTTAAAATTGTGATAGTATTTTCAATGAATCTTCAGTTAATTTGCAAACTGGCCACTTGTGAGGTTAAAATCTATTGAGAAACATAATGACCTCAAAGGGCTATGACTTCTCCCGACTAGTGGAAACTACACTTCATTCTAGGTAGAGTCATTACGATCACCTAAGGGGCAGTGCAAATAACTAGAGAGATAAGTGTTGATGGGCATAGAGTTGGTTAGATCTAGAGTGACAGGCTAGATTCTTATCAATTTAGCTTCAAATTTAGTGCCCTAACGTTCATATTTGGCCATCATTGTGGCATAGACTAAGGGGCATCTAGAGGTGAGAGGCTAGATAACACTGATGAGGAATCGAGATGTTAAGGAATTGAGCTTAAGTTATCTAATGTTCTTAGCTATCACTAAAAGGGGGTAAAAATTAAGGTGTGCTTCTATTTGTCACAATTCCTTAATTTTATCTTAAATCATTTGAATTCTACTTTAAAATTAAATTCTCTTTGCAAGGGGAAACTAGTTGTTATATTTTTTTAAGTTGTTACATTTAGTTGTTACTTTCTTTTTAGCTCGTTAATAATAGTTTTTAGTAAGCATATCATTTTAAAGCCTTTTATCTTTTTAAGTTCCAACTTAAATAGAATTTTTGTAAGTTGATTTTAAGAGTTAACGCATTCCTCGTAAAATAGATACTAAGGTTTTTAATGTAAATCCTATATTACTTGAAGTGATACGTATACTTGCAGAGTACCTATAGGGTGAAAATTTACTAAAAGTCATTACATCTGTTCTCACTAGCCACTAAATAAAAATTGAGACATAATTTTTGGAAAAATTAAGGAGATTATAAATACAAGTAATTATGGGTCGAGTTAGATATCGTCCCTACCGACATGGGAGGTTGTGGGTTTGAAAGGTCCCGACCTCCTCTCCTATTGAGGCTCTGTCTCTCATTATGGAGGCCATTGAGTCAATCATGGAAGGGATAGTCCCTTCAATAGTTTGTGTTTTGGAGTCATTACTGAGTGACCATATGGTGGATCAAGAGATTGATTCTAAGGATGACTCATCCATAGACCTCTCAGATTTTTTACAGGACATGCTTAAGGATGATCACCTCCTCCCCAAGGAGCTCCCCAATTTTTGAGATGCCCGCAAGTTGAGTCTGGACTATGACCACATGAGCATGAAGCTCAAATATTGAGGGATAAGCTTATAATCTCATCGAGAATTATCACCATGAGAATATCGAAGTCAATGGTGTCTATGCTATTTATTAATGAGATCGAAGCAAATATGATATGATTGCTAATTTTAGGTTCAAATTACCTTCCTTGTTGCCTAAATTGTAGCATTCAAATGCAAGAATGTAGATTACAATGTTATTTCTCCCCCTACTTAGGGTGAGGCTTGCTCTAACGCTCCAACTATGCTTTTAGGACCATTTCGGTAAACTCATGCCACTTCCTCTGATGTTGCTCATCTCGAGCACATCACTTCTAAATTACACTTGAATTCCCTTCTCGATGCTACGGTTAAGAATGCATTGGCAGCTCAGCAGGGAGAGGTCTTTATGAAATGATGTATATCATATCCCAAGTTATATGAATAAATTTTGTATTCTATGTGGTTTCTTCCCCCTTATTTCAAAAGATTTAAGGGCTTTTACAATCCTCGCTGACACACAGCCATATTTGGAGTGGTTTGTTTCAATATCAACAACAATGAGGCTCTTCTGCTTCATTTCTTTGTTACTAGTTTTGTAAATTTTGCTTTTGAATGGTTTGTCGATCTACCCAAAAACTCTTTCAAGACCTTCTCTAAATTGAATGATATGTTTGTTAAATCCTTTTCAAGAGCACACTATTAATTCATCATGAGTGACTTATTATCAACATGATAAGGTCCTACTGATCCCTTATTAGAGTTCATTTTTTGGTGGCATAATATGAGTTTTCAGTGTAAGTTGTAGTTGCAAGAGCAGCATCCAGTCACGTTCTTCATGGACAGGATAAAAGGCCCTATTTTAATCTTGTAGAAAATGAGCTATATTAAGACTTTTAAGACTTTGATAAAAAGGTGGTTAGTATATAAGATACAAAAGATGCCTTAACATTGAGAATGCTAGGATAAAAAATCTCAATGTGGGTCCTTTGAGGAGGAAGGAAGAGAGTTTAGCTCTTTCGACATTTGATAGAAAGTAGGAAAATCTTGTCATATCTATTAAGCAAGTTTGCAATCTTTTTTGGAAGTGGAAATCCCAATCTCTCAAGTTGAAAAAAACTAAGTCATATCCTTTTAGGAATGATTGTCTTAGGAAGACGTTGAAGAACTTGTGTAAGCAAGGAATGCAACTTCCATCGCTGTAGAGATCTCACTAGGTGGAGAAGATGGAAAAGCCAAATTACTAACCTTATCATAAACATTTGGAGCATGCCCTTAAGTAGTTTTATTATTTAAAGGATTGGCTTGAGGCTCGTTATAAATTTGGAGAGATTGAGATACTAGATATGTGCCCCATGTGAGGGGATCTGCGAAGATTGTAGTGATTGTTCTAGTTTCTAGCCTTTTTGTTGATTTTTCTTCTTTTGCTTATAGTTTTAGAGTAGATTTTAGTGTTACTCATGCCACTATTTATGATTATCAAGACATGAAGGAAGGTTATTTTATTTTTATCTATTCTTTTCATGTCCTTATAGAAGATGCCCATGACGTATATGATGTTTATGATGGTGATGGAGGAGAAGAGCAATTCCCATTATTCCCCTCGTTGATTGGTTAGTACTGCACCTGTGATGATATTATCAATTCATCTAGTGATACATGTGAGGTTTATTGACAAGAAATCATTATTTATGAGCCTTCCACTGAATGTTCTACCAAAGCTTATCTTTGTGGGTCCTTTGGTGAGGATATTTAGGAAGTCTACCTCAAAAGTGACAAGCTTCTTCCTCTTTGAGTGATTTTACTCAATTACATGGAAAACAAGAAAGATATCATCACCAAAGAGGTGATTGATCATCCTAAAATCCTGATTGAAGGAGCTAAAGAACCTTCCAAAGTAATGTGTTGGCACACCTTAAGAGGTTGCTAGATGCTTTGAGCATCTATGATGATTGTTTCTATTTAGCTGAGTAGACCATGATTAGAGCTCTTAGTGAGCTTAAGATCTTCCAAGCATATTATGAGGAAGAGAGGATGAAGGGAGTAGCTATGAAATCATATCTGATTAATGTTACCTTCATTCTGCAAGACTTTCTTTTGGGCACTAAAGACCACAATGGTCCCCTATAAGTGACAGTCATAATATAAAGCACTTCATTAAATTATATATTGATTTATCTTGGTACTTCAATGAATATTATCAGTATTGGTATGCTTTAGCTATTTTCCTTGAGGACGAGGAGATTATACTCTGAAGGATTATGATTAATGACTTCAATGAGAAGGGTCAAATGACCTTTAGCTCTATCACATTGCCTCTCCAATTTAGAGATTCAAAAGTGAGGCTAAATTTCATGTTATTAATGGTAATATGCATTTTAGAACTTTGCTCAGGCGCCCATGGATCCATGAGTATGGGATGGTACCTTCCACCCTCTATTAGTGCATCAAATACATGCGTGGAGGGGAAGATTTTCCATCTTTAGAGATTTTCAACCATTTTCAATAGATTTGATTTTATGATGATGCAGAGCATTATGTACAATCTAAGGCATCTATTCCATTATTAATTTGGTTGGGATGTCCATGAACCCCTCCCCTTCCTATTTTCCTCCTTGTTAAAGGGATGGAGGTAATGGAGTAGAAGGAAAGGCATCATTCCCCCATAGCTTCGAGGATTGAGCCCATGCTCCCCATCTTAAAATTAGGTAAGATTATGATCAAAGCTATATCTAACTTTTAGTTTGAGCCAAATGAGGCATTACCCATGAACAGTTCAAGGAGCCATAATGAATGAAACAAAAAAGATGTTGATGAGGAGATACTTCTACGACCCTTAGAGGGCTTGGTCCCTAGTTTGTCCAGGCTCTCTTTGTTGGATGTGGTGTTGACCATTGAACCCATTGACACTCCTAAAAATTACCTACATGTTTATATACATTTTATACTAATTTTCAATAATATTTTAATTTAAACAAAGGTATTTTGCATGTTTTTGGCTGTAGCTACAAGAGATAGAGTTTTGGAGAAAATGAAGCAAAAATTATGCAATTTAGAGTGAAATCGAGAAAGGAAAAAAATTCTGATATGTCGCATTTTTATATGTCTTTCTATTGCTTAATCTCATTTACATTTATCTCATGTTTTTGAATAAAATTACATTAAGGAAAGGTTATTTTTAAGTTTATCTTGTAGGTATAACACTTGGAGTGGATTGCAGTTGAAACAGGAAGAAACAAAGCGAAACAGGGGTGTTTCCATTAAAGTGGCACCTAGAAACCATAAAGTGGCGCCAAGGCGCTAGTTTCTCCTAGTTCTAGCTCCACGGCACCACATTCTGGCGCCTAGGTGCCAAAAATAGTTGTGGACGATTCTAGACCCCCCAAAGAGTTTATAAGGCACATTTTAGCATTTAAAAATTCTTTGAGACTCCATAAATGTCCAGAGGTCATAGACAGTGGCAGGAGATGTAAATTCCTACATTTTTTAAAGAGATTGTTAAGGGATTTTGAGAGATATCTGTAAGGAACTGTCCAAGCTTTGTGTGGATCAGCAGGAGACTTTATTGGAGGGATTTTCATCTTTCTTTCAGAAGGAAAATTCTAAGTATTATGTTCTTCGTTATCTTATAATTGTTGTAAAAACTTTTTTTGTGAATTTGCTTTGATTTAATTAAAGTTTTATGTATTATTTTTTCCTTTCTTAGTGAGTAGTTTTCTTAACAATTTCACCTTGTGATGAGATTTAATCATGTGTAGGATTAGAATTGTTTAAGATTTTTCATATTTCATACTTGTGATGATTCATTACTCCGTACTTAATTTGCATATTCAAACTAATCAATTGGTATGTCAAAATTCATTGTGATTCCATAATGAACCGGGAGGCTATGTATTTCTCAGCTAGTAGGAATCACATTAATTTTGTGGGTGAGAAGTTAATCCATGGGTTGGTGCAATAATATAGAATTTGTAATTCTAAGGTGTCAAGCTAGAACATTAATCTATTCAATCTTTAGTTTGGAAACTACGTCCTTGTTAGTCACAAGGGGTAATTTAGAAGTGGCACACTAGAACCTACCCAGCATAACCATATTAATTAGAAACTTAACTTTAGGTTAGATAATGTTTTTTATGCACTCTAAAAAGGGTAAAGAAGAGGCATGCTCCTGTTTGACACAAAACTATATATTATCTCTTAAACATTTGATTCCTATGATAATTATGATCTCATTATAAGGGGAAAGGGATTTATAATATATAGATTTTTCATTAATTCAATTAACTTTAATTTTAGAGTAAATTATTGAATTTAGGAAAATCAAACTTTCAAAAATTCAAAACTAAGACCTAATAACTTAGCCTAAGAGATTTCTTACCTCGTTTCCTTGTAGGATAGATACTGGGGTTGTGTCAGCACAATTTTAGGGGGGGTCGTTCTTTGGAAGCTGTCGATCACCGGAATTGGAATCTCGTCACCCACTTCAGAGGGACATTTTAATTTACATACATATATTTAATTTTAGAAATATATGAAATCAAATTGATCCCATATCTTTCAAATTTTAGATGAAAGAGTGTTCCACCTCAAGCTATGTATCTGCCTTGAAAGATAAACACATAACTTGATAGTAAGGCTCAATCAAATAAACTAAGAAATGTATGACATTTGTTTGGTCTTCAAAAATATATTTATATAAGCCAACAAGTTTCCTTTTTTATTATGAAAAATTAAATAGGTTTATATTAAGTTGGGTTCTTGAACAACTCATATAAAAGCAAGCCCTTATAGTTAATTAAATATTAGATAATCAAGTTCATCTAAGAAAACTCTCGATAAAATCAACGAATATTGTCTTTAAAGAGGTTAAAGGAATAGGACCTTCCAAAGAGATCGGACAAGGAGGTGTGAAAGGGGAATGGTTGAAATTTGGAACATTTGTTTTTGGGATCCTAAGGAAGAAGAACTAGGTGATGTCATAGATCCTGAAGAGAACCTCAGTGACTTCCCAAGCTATCCTATAGTTTGTCTTCAATTTAGAGGAGAAATATTTAAATGTTTCATCCTGTCAATTTTATTAATTAGGGCTTACATTTGTGTGAAACGATCACATAAATAGCCTAGAAGATATGACAATTTAAGGCGTCACCAACGACAACCTTAGAATCCTAAAGTAGGTTAGGGCTTAAATTGTATAGCATAGCCATACAAAGGACTAAAGCAAAAAAATGAGGATTTATGTCGCACTAGGCAGACAACCTCAAAATCTGATGGTTTGTTATTTAATTCTAAAGAATGGTTTAGCTGGTGTAGACATTTTTTATTGTTGAAGATGGTCATGCTGCCCATAATGCTAGCTCCAAACTCCTTGTCATAGCAAGTTTAAGTTTTCTAATGTGTCTAGTCTTGATGTCAAAACAAATGTTTCCTAAGGTTATGGTTATTTAAATATTATGGAGAATGTTAATGTTGATTAGAGTGAAACTGGTTAGGATCCTACGGTTTCCTCGTTCTAGCATCACTATTTTTTTTTTCCTTGGATTCACGTAATCCAAATGAATTTACTGAACTCAACTTAATAAGTTCCTTATTTTTCTTTAGACTATGGGAAAAATTTTTAACAGTCATATGTTACCTCTTCCAAGGGATACTTGATCATCTGATAGAGACATTATAATTTAGTTGCAATTTTTTTTTTTTTTGTGATCAAAATTTGAGTTGACTTCTATTTTGACTGTTGTGGCATTGAATTTTATCTTGTTTAATTTATTTTATTTTTAGTTTTGACTTGCAGGGTGACTTTAAACATTTAAGTAAGAAACAAGAGGTACAAAAAAATAAATGCAAGAACTTAAAAGCGTACATGTCGTTTCTTCCCGCTCCTCCACGTGAAAGGTTAGCTTTGGTAATATGTATATAATTTTTCAAGGAATTCAAATTGCAGGAGTAGATGAAGGTATAGCTACCAAACCCTAAGTTATGACTTTATTAAATCTTAGAAGATCTTGGTGGATAATTTTAGAACAAAATATAGTAAGTTCAATTTTCCCTTCAAGATATTCAGGAGATTCCAAGGTGCTCGGAGCATGACCCTGAATCACTTTCAAGATTTCTTAAAATATTTCAAGTTCATTTTGAACTTATCATATCATTTTATTAATCATCCAAGGTTAAGCTAAGGTAATCCCATTTCTCAGGGAAACTTGATGTTTTATTTGTCCATAGGCTAGGACACTCAATTAATCAATTGATATTTCATTTATGAGTTATATGGGTGGGTGCCCCTAATGCAAATTTAAGTAAGTTAAGGTTTTGGTTTCCATAGTTAAAATCAGGCTTGTAGTGTAAAAAGGCATTAACCATCAATCATGTTATCTTCTGAATCCAATCAAACAAATTTAAATATCAAGCTTAGGTCACTACCGAGCCAGCCTTAAACAATCATAATAGGTGTAATGGTAACTAGCAAAATTTTGATTTAAATGACATTCATTCTTAATGAAAGATAACATTCCCATCAATTATGGGCTTAAAATTAATGAAATATTTTCTTCCTAACTCAAACCCATCACTTGAGAATTGTTTAATTTTGATTGACTTACAAGTCATGATAACTGAGGAAATTACAATTTTGTTGTTATTATAGAAAATGTGGCAAGTGAGTTCTTACCTTTTATTCCCATTATACTTCAATCATCCAAACATGTTCAGTAGGATCAAAATTACACATTTTCCCTTTCATTGATCCTAAATCTTGATTAAGGCACCAAAATCTAAAGTTACCTCTTTGCCTTTGGGGCTCTTCGCCTCATAACTCGTTAATCAAAATTCAAATGACATTGAAAATTTTTAGAGTGTCCCATCCAAGGATCAAGTAAAACATCAATGAAAAAAAATGTAAATTTTCAAATTTTAATTTAATTTAAATAATTATTTAAATTTAGAAATCATTGTTTTCAAAATTGATTTACTTAACTATCCAAAATAAAATTTTTATTCATGAGAAAATTATTAGAGGTCTTCTTAGGTTAGAGAAACACTTAGACGAAATTCTATGATTTTTTTTTAAATTTAATCCCTATATTTATTATTTGATTATGAATCAATCTTAATGATTTAATTAATAGTAAAATAATGTTTCAATCACAAAAATTATTTTTATATTCTTATCAAACCTCTTTGAGTTCAGAGAACTCAAAGAAACAAGTTTTAGATTTTAATGATTTTTAATTTATTTATTATAATTATTTTAATGAGGAAATAAGAAAATTTCATTTTTAAGCTTTTAAAAAAATTATTTTAACTTAGAAAAATTAGGATAAATATCTTAATGAGTTCTAAGTCATCAGGGAACAATTAGGCACATTTTAAAATATTTTGGTATTTTTGGGATTATTAATTATTTTAAATTATTTTAAATTCAAAATAAAGATAAAAAATCAAGTATTTTCTCAAGACTAAATTTAACTTTTCCTAAGTGCCCCTCATCACAAGGAACTTGGAAAAAAATATTTTTCATAATTTTCCCAAGTGTATTTGATTTCCTATAATTATTTTGTACAAAAATACAAGTTTTCTTGGAAAATCATCTTTAGTTCTCAAACTTATTTAAATAATTTTAAATTTTTATAGTGAGTAATTAAGATTTTTATGCACAGTGTGGAATTGATTTGGTCAATTTTTTATTAGTATTTAGGTTACATAAATTAAATACTAATTTATTCCATGAAACTAAAGAAACAAATATTAGGATAGAATCTTGGAATATAGATACTCTCAATGGTAAATTAATTGAATTAGTTGATATTATGATTTATAGGAAAATTAATATCTTATGTATTCAAGAAACTAAGTGGGTTGGAGAAAAGCTTATGGAGATTGATAATTTAGGTTTTAAACTTTGGTATTCTTGTATGAGTCGCACTAGAAATGGTGTAGGTATAATTATAGATAAGGGTTTGAATGATAATGTTGTAAAAATTAATAGAGTTGGAGATAGAATTACAACCCTTAATATTATCATTAATACTAAGATTTTAAATATTATAAGTTCTTATGCTCCTTATATAGGTTTAGATACATGTTCTAAAGATAAATTTTGAAATGACTTAGAAGACATAATACAAATGATACCGCTTGAAGAAAGAATTTTTATTAGAGGAGATTTAAACGGACATGTTGGTAGAGTGGTAGAAGACTTCAGAAATACTCATGGTGGCTTCAGTTTTGGAGTACCTAATTAAAAAGCTAAAGCTATTTTAGATTTTTCTTTAGTGTATGATTTTGTTATTACTAATACTTTATTCAAGAAAAGAGATGAGCATCTTATTACTTATAAAAGTGGATCTAATAAAATAAAAATTGATTATTTTCTTATGAGAAGAAGAGATCGTCAGGATTGTAGAGATTGTAAGGTCATTCCAAGTGAAAATGTAAGTACCCAACATCATTTATTAGTTCTAGGTTTTAAGATTAAGAGTTGTAAAATAAAGAATACTATGAATCATCTTCGTAGAATTAGATGGAGAAACTTAAAAGACACAAATAAAATTATTTTTATGAGTAAAATTCAAGATTTCAAAATTTGGACATTCATGAAGAAGCAAATGTTATGTGGGATAAAATAATAAACACTATTAAACAAGCAGCAAAAGATGTTCTTGGAGAATAAAAAGAAAAAGTTTTTATAAATAAAAATAGTTGGTAGTGGAATAATAATGTGCAAGAAAAGACAAAATATTAAAATTTATGTTATAAAAATTTGTTTAAATGTAAAAACTTACAGAAATGGGAAAAATATCAAACGACCTGCAGGGAGTCTAAAAGAATAATCATTGACACTGAAAATTCTGCTTTTAATGATTTTTATAACAGATTAAATACTAAGTAGGGTGAAAAAAAACTGTATAAACTAGCCAAACAAAGAGAAAAGAGAAGTAAGGATTTAACTCAAGTAAAGTGTATTAAAGATGAAAATCAAAAAGTACTTTTCTTAGAAAAATAAATTGAACATAGGTGGGTGAGTTACTTTGATAAACTTTTTAATGAAGTTTCTAAAAATACGATCGGCCTTAGTGGTCTTAATATCATGAATAATAATAAACGTTTCATTTTTACCATCGCATTAGTAAAAAAGAAGTTAAGGAGGCTTTAAAGAAAACAAAGGGTGGAAAGTCTGTAGGACCTGATGATATCCCGATTGAAGTGTGGAAATATTTAGGAGATTCTTGGCTTACTAAAATCTTTAATATTATTTTAAAAACTAAAAAGTTGCACGAGGAGTGGAGGAAGAGTATTTTGGTCCCCATTTTTAAGAATACAAGGGATGCACAAGAGTGTGCAAATTATAAAGGAATTAAGCTGATGTGTCACACTTTAAAGTTATGGGGGACGGTAATTGAACATAAGTTAAGACGCATCACAAGATTTCTAATAATCAGTTACGATTTATGCAAGGAAGGTCTACTATGGAAGCTATACATTTATTGAGAGGTTTAATGGAGAAGTTCAGAGATAATAAGGAGAATCTACATTTACTTTTATTAATATAGAAAAAGCTTACGATAAGGTTTCAAAAGATATCCTTTGGAGAGTTCTTGAGAATAAAGGTGTTGATATGACTTATATTCAAGTCATTAAAAATATGTATACTATAGCTATTACTTGTGTTAAAACTAATGAAGGATTTACCAAATAATTTTCTATTTCTGTTGGATTACATCAGGGATCGGCTTTAAGACAATATCTTTTTTCCTTAGTTATGGATGGTCTTACTGAACATATACATAAGGATGTACCTTGGTGCATGTTTTTAGCTTGTGATATACTTCTAGTGGATAAAAACATGAATTATGGAGGTCGCATTGGAGTCTAAAGGCCTTCATTTAAGTAGAACTAAAATTGAGTACGTGGAATGTAATTTTAGTAGTAATAGCTCTAGTGACAGAAGTGTTACTTTGGGTGATCAAATTATTAAAAGGTGTCAACAATTTAGATACCTTGGGTCCTTTGTTCAAAGCGATGGTAATATAGATGGGGATGTTAATAGTAGAATTCAAGTTGGTTAGTTGAAGTGGAGGAATGCTTTGGGCCTTTTGTGTGATAGAAAAGTACCTCTTAGACTAAAAGGAAATTTTATAAGATGGTGGTGAGACATGTCATGCTATATGGTGTTGAATTTTGGCCTTTAAATGTGTAGCATAATATAAAGTTAAGTGTTGTCGAGATGAGAATGATTAGGTAGATGAGTGAATTTACACTTAAAGATGAAATGTGAAATGAATATATTTGTGACAGGTTGGTGTAGCTCCTGTGATAGACAAAATTACAGAAAGTCATCTTAGATGGTTTGGTCACATTAAACGTCAACCATCTGATGATCCGATTAGGAGAGTAGGTGTTTTAGATTCGACTTGTGTTAAGCAAGGTAGAGGTAGACCTAGGAAAACTTGGGGTTATTGTATTAAAAATGATCTTAATTTACTTGAACTAAATGAAAATATGACACTAAATAGGATGCAATGGAGAAAAAGGATTCAAATAGCTGACCCCATGTAGTGGGATTAAGGCTTTGTTGTTGTTGTTGTTGTTGTATTTAATATACATAAATTAAAGCAAGCTATATACATTTAATTAACTATAGAAATGTACAAAATAATTCAAATCATCTTGACATTTTTTGTAAGCTTCTTTGACCATAGGAAACCTACTGAAATTATTTTCATAATTTTCTAAGTGGCATTTTAATTAATTTAATTAAAATAAGTCAAAATAGCATCCTAGATTGAAAATTAAGGTTAGAAGCATAAAGATTTCCTCTGACCTTGGAAAAATCAGAGAACATACCCTCTATCATGAGGAATAAACCGTCAAAGTTTCAAGCCATGGTGAGCAATGCTTGCTCATAATGAATGAAACTACTCTAGAGAGTATTTAATTCTTTAAAAATCGGAGAGTCAACAAATAATTTTTATCTTTAGTCCACATTATTCTCCTCTGTTCACTAAGCAAGTAGGTATTTTATTTTATTTTTATGATTTTTCAAAGATTAGGCATTAATTTAATTTAGAAAAAGCCTAATTTTTTATTTAACCCAGTCAGCACCTGCACAACCTCATTCGCTCCGAGCTTTCCACGTGGCACTCTGTCATTTGACGCTACCAGGCACCAAACAACACGCCTTTTCATTCCAAGGGTTCATCCAGCTTGATCTCCTCTTTCCATTGAATAAATGCACGATCAGACAGCTCCCAGTCATCGTCTCCAAGTGTCCAAACCCGAGAACCGTTCACACTAAAACCTTAAGATCTTTATCCAGACTCAACCAAATTACATGGGTTTGTTTCTAAGCATTCATCTACTCAAGATAAGCATATCTATATTACTTATACAATATGAAATATGGTTAATACGTATGGGGAATCAAAATAGGCTCAGATTAGGGTTGAAGCTCAATATCTTTGTCTGAGAGGGGAGGCCTCAATCAGATGGTTGTGTTAGCTTTAATTGGGTCGAATGAGCTTCCAGATGAATTCCTAGGTTCTGTTGAAATTTTTAGGTATGATTTCAATCAAGCTCGATTTTAGGTGTTGGTCGAGAATTATGTTAGAGGTTGTTTGGGATGGAGCTTTTGTGTGGGAATGTTCTTCTTTCACTCTAGTGATGGTGTGTGAACAGTTAAATGGAGTTTAGTTAACTGTGGAGGTGTGGAGAAATCTTTCCTAATTTTGGGGAAAATTTCAGTGAAGAAGTTGGCTCTGTGTAGTGGCTATGAGTTGCTAAGCGCAAGGAGATTAAACTTACGAAGGTCTGGAGAGGCTCTGGTGACAGAGATTTCACAAAGCTTTCAAGTTCTCCTTCTTTGGTTATAGAAAGGTCAACTTAAATCCATGGCTTCCTGGTGGAGCTCAACGGGGTTTGATGGGTGCTAAAGCTTGTTGAGGTGGAGAGAAGAAAGGCACAAGTATCCAATTGGAGTGAGCCAAGTCGGGGAGTTCAAATATTGAGTTTTGGTCATTTATGGTTCCTTAAAGGTGACTGTTTCTGGTAGTTGAGGTGGTAGCTAGCTTGGGTCAGGTCACCTATGAGCTTATAGAGGTCAGGTGTGGCTAATTATGATTAAATCCCAAAAGCAATGACGGTAAAGATAATTCAAGTTTGGACCAAATATGGGGTGAAATCCCTTAAATCAAGGGACCATTGGTCCTTAGCTCATCTAGGGTGGGCTAGGTGAGTCTAGCCTGGTCACTAGGGTGCACTTGGTGGTTGTGTTGTTATTACTTTTGTCACTTTGGCATGGCTTAATCAATTTTGGTGCATGGGTTCAATTTAGGTTGAAATGTGTTGAAGTTGGGTTTGGGTTTGGGTTTGGCTAGCCATGATATTGAGAACAATTGATTTATAATTTTTTTGTGGATGATTTTCATGATGGGTTTATGAAAGATTTGAGTAATTTTGAATTGATTTGGAGGTTCAATTTGATGGAATTCATACATTTGATCAATTTGGGGATGTTGGGTTAGACTTGGGTTTAGGTTGGGATAAAGTTGGGTTAAATCCAAATTAATAGTTTAAAATGGTCTAGAGGAATTTCATGAAGAGTTCTCAACATTAATGGAGTGCCAATTTCGGGGTTTGGTCATTCAATTTGATGGAATTAGGGCACATGGCTAAATTGGGGCAAATTTGGGAATTTTGGATTTGGGTTGAAATTGATTTAAATTGAAGCTTGACCAAGGTAAAATGATGGTTCAATTTTGTGTGGGGAGATTTTTCAAAGAGTTTATGATGCATAGATGGGGTAATTGGAAAGATTTGGGGGTTCAATTGAGTGGGATTTTGGTTTTAGGCCAAATTAAGGATTTTTTTTTTGTTTGGGTTGAAATAAAACTCAAATGTGGGTCAATTGGACTTGAATTTGGTTTGAATCAAGTCTGATCATGATGAATTTGAGTTTTCAATTAAAATTGGAGAAATTTGGAACCAAATTGGTGGACATTTGGGGTGAATTGGGGGAAAATGAACCTTTAAAGGCAGTTTGGGTCTATTGGTCAATGTTGGTCAAATTTATCAAATTAGTTCAATTGAAGGGTCCAGATTGACTTTAAGGACATTTGAAATGATTTTGAGGGTTTTGGGAAAGTTTGGACCACCAAGGGTATTTTTATAATTTTGGCAAATTTGGCGATATTTTGGGAATTTTGGCATATTTGGTGAAAGCGGGGTGCCAACCACTCTATTTGAGCCATGGACCAATGGAATCTTAATTTGGGACCTCTATGCTCTGGTCTTAGACTAAGGCTGGATAGTCTAGGGTACAATCAACATGAGTCTCCCAAAGGATCAAGGGATTAAAGTCAACAAGCTTGGGTTTAGGGTTGTGAGTGAATGTGAGTGAAAGAAAGGGTAAGTGAGTGAAATAGGTCGAGAACAATATTGAGGGTCAACCCTAAGGCCAAGCAGTCCTATGGGGACTCCCCTTGAGTCCTCTTATATTGACCACACCTACCAAGTGCTAGAGGTGAGGACCAATATGTGGAATTTTAAGTTTACCAAAGCAGATTTTAGAACTTCTAATGCTGAGAGTTCCTTTTTTATTCCTCTTGGAATAGTCAACAGGAAAGTCCTATGGCTAGACTCTACCAAAAGTGAGGTCAACAAATTGACCCCTAATAGGTTAATGAAAACAAAGCTCATATTTTTGTTTGCAAATTTATATGAAAAAGAACTTCATAAAACTTTATTAATAATTAAGTTAACGTTCAAATAAAAAGTTTAGAAAATGTGTTCAAGTCTTTTTCGTTAAGTTGATTCAAGTGAAGCCACTTTTTAATTAGACATCTCCTCAAGCTTCTCCCCATATATTTTTTTTCTTTTTCTTTTCCTTGCAGGATCATTTTTAATCTCCTTTTTCTTTTATTTCTTCTCTTTTTTTTTACATGTGAGGATTACAATATCTGGATAGCCTTTAATGATTTTGAAATTTGTTAACTTAAAGATTTCATAAAGTTTAATTCTTTTCTTTTCACATGAATCTTTTAAGATTTTAATACTTCAAAAACACAAATTACCTTTGCTAAAAATAAAAAACATAGTCTTATTCTCTTTTACCAAATATCTTAGCCCCTAGAATTAACCTTTATTATTGAAATTTTTTACTTAATTTTACTATACATTTAAAAACATAAATATAGTTATGCAAAGTTAACCTCTAATACCAAAGGTCATGTTATATTTAAAATTTTGAAAATATAACTAAGTGAGGACAAATAAAATTAAGTCCTTTCTCTCTTTCTAAGAATGATTTTTATTCTCCTCCCCCCCCCCCCCCAAACTTAATTTTTTAAAAGATTTTTACATGAAGAGCTTTAAAAATGAAGGTTAAAAGAAAACATTAAATACATAAAAAAATACCTGTTGGAGATTCTGATTTTTGAACATAAATTTTGAAAATACTACAGCTGCTAAATTAAAAACTACAAGACTAAAAACATTAAATTGCACATAATACATATAAAATTTGATGAGAAAGAACTAATCACAAAACAGAACAAAGTGCTGAAAATAACAACAGAACTAAACTAAATTCTAAAAAATAAAAACAATCTTCCACATTACAGTTTCATATAACATAACAAAAGAGTCTCAACAACATCACAACATAAACAATACAATCACATAGTACAAACATAAACAAACAAACAAAAGATAACCAGTCATCATCTTCCTCATCATCGAAAGTAGGGTGAATAGGGAACTGAACTGTATGGTCACCCCTCAGGTATCTCACTAAAGCATCATCATAAGCAGCATCATACTTAATTTTTTGTTGAATAAAATCATCAATGTGAGCATTTCTAACCTCTATATTATGCATCCTATGATAAATCCTCAAAATATCTTTCTATTGTATCATCATCTGATCCAAAAGTTCTCTGTTGTTGTGGTCACTAGAAGTATGTCCATGAGAGGTAGAACGAATATCCTTAGAAGTAGAAGGAATATCTCTAGCCTTACTGTCAGATCTCTAGTCATCATGAGATTCATATGTCTTGATGTTAGCAAGCCCAATAGGTCTTTGAGGCTCAATCCTCTCCTCATCAGGTCTAAAATCAACTCCTGCCTCCTCACAAAGTGTGTAAATAAGAGCAGGGTGTGCGAATACACCAAAATTCTTTCATAGAGTAATAGATCGAGTGTTCATATAAATAATATAGCCCACATTTATGTCCATAACTTTTTGCATATAGTAGTTCAGGATGGCTCTATCTTTGGTCACCTCACTATGATGGTTCATCGCAATCATTCTTCCAGAAATAAAATAATGTCAAGCCTTAGATACTAAATTTACACTAGTACATGGAAAGTTAACTTTAACTCCATTTTTTTTATTTTCCAAGTCCCTTTCTCACTAGTCAAAAAAGAAATAACTTCATCTAAAGTCTGATCTGTAACAGAAAAAGAATGATACTGGAATCTATACACCTCTTCTACATAAAAAAACTCATTTATTTTCTTTGGAGTAACCTCTACCCTTTTTCCACAAACAAATACGTAATCATCAGAAGCTTCAGGAAGGTTGGTATAAAATTTCATTACAATCCCAGCTATCGCATCAGCAGTAAAATAGCAGAAGTTTTCCCATTGTCAAGCAATAAGCAAACGTTCAACTTCTCCTCTATGAATTTTAAAACCTCGGTCCTGAATTACCTTTTAATTTTCATAAATTCTATGAAATCAAGCACTGGCTCTAAAGCTAACAAATCTTTGCTCATCATATTGTAGTTTCCTTTCGCTCGATCAAGGTACCATAAAAAATCTAGAAAATTTTGAAAAATATGAATAAATTCTGAAATTCTAAAAATCAAAATGTAAAACATTTTAAACTTCAAATCACTACATATAAGCTCATCACCAAATGATTTTCTCAAAAATTTCTCAAAAAAATTTTCATATTTTTGGATCCATGCAATGTGAGATAAATCCTTGGTGAAAATCAAATTGTTTTTGTTTAAAGTGTAGCTCTTACCTAGAAAAGATGAAATTCAAAGTCTTTTAGGCTCTAAATCACCTCAAATCCGACCACAATCAAGCTCTAGCCGCCTAAACCGAAGGTTGAAGATGACTTAAGCTTAAAAATGGTGGCCACAGTAAAAATTGTCAATTTTAAGGGGTTCAAATCTGTTGTCAGGTCGATGGCGCTGTCGGTGCTGAAGGCTCAAAAATTTCATATTTTGATTTTTTAAATTTTCAATTTCCTATCGACTTACTGAAAAATTTTTAGTATTTTAAACACAATTTTTTATCTAACAATAATTTACAAAATAAAATATTTCACCAACACGAATTTTCACAAACAACAACAAACTAACTTTTATATATGAAACTACACTTCTTACAAACACAATTTTTGAATTACACAATCACACATATTAAAAAAACTAATTATAAATCAGCGTCCAAATCAAGCCACAACATTAAACGATGTCACAAAACTATATACACAATTAAAGTTTAAAATTCTAAAGCAAAAAAGCAAAAAAAAAAAAAAAAACAAACCATACCAAATTAAATCCACACAATTACACTAAATATATATAATGTTCTAAAATAGATAGAGAATTAAAATTCTTCAATTATTACGCCTCTTCTTCTGTGCTTTCTCCTCCTCTTATATCTCCCATAAATTGGTAATGAACATATAAGTTGTACAAGGATCAGTTTGGGAATTGATCTGTCAAATTTTCTTCGATCCACCCTTTTTTTTTTAACATCTGAACTAATCCTACTTCAAAAGTTCCAGTGTGATCAAAATTTTCTTTCATTCTCTAATCTAGGTGATGAAAAAGGTATTTTAAGATTTTATACTGCATTCATAATACTCTGAAGTTCCCTTTCAATTTTCTTCAATTTCTTTTCCAAAGCAAGCGAACTTCCAACTATTGGTGGTATTAATGGTGTTGAAGCATGTGAAGATTAATCTATGATGGCTTCTAATACTTCATTTCCATTTCCACAATAATTCTCATCTATAGGATTCATGCGCTCCCAAGGTAATAAAGTCTTTTCCCAACTTTCATATGGAAATTAGGCTTGACTGCAAATCAAAAAGATGGTAGATGGATGCTCAAGTCCATAAATTGGTCCATTAGTAAGCATATCCATAATAGATTTAAATTTAATAGACCCTATAACAATGGGTTTTTCTATTTGAATTCAGTAATTTAAAATAGCACATTCTTTGGTAACTCTACTAATTTTCATAGTAGGAAGTTATTTTGCAGAAATAAAGAAATGTCATTGCTTCAAAATTGGATTAAGTAATGAAGTGGAGAAACTAACATATCCTTCATCTCATATCTCCTACAAATTACTTTCACTCGTCAGAAGATTATACATGTCTTGCATGAAATCTCGTGTAGGAATGAAATTTGGTGGAATGTTGTCTATCATTTACAATTAATTAATCCTCGTATGAGTAAATGGTACAGCCTTACCTCATACGAAGACAACAACTTGAGTAATTCCATGTAAGTTTGCATAAAACTCTTTCACCACAGTACGGCAACCATAGAGGTAGTGTAACACAGAACTTCCCAACGCCTTTGCAAAAATGATTTTATTAATTGGACCAGTAGGACTGATCACTCTATGAATACTAAATCCTCTTTCCTTGTTCAATCTCTTCTTTGTAATAACTTTATCATAGAATCACTGCGCGTTGAAACTAATAAACTTTCTTTTGTTGAAAACTCCATACCTCAAAGTATTTCTGGAATTGGAAGCCATGGAATCCAAAAATAGGAAATTAGTAGGCATCCAAGGATGTTTCTAGGCATTTTTAAACTCGTCCCTACGGTTATTATGAAGTGACATCACGCCAAAACCTGCCAAAAGTTGTCTAAAACCATCCAACCGCACTCGGTGCCATCGAGACTCCTGATTGGCACTGCCGACACTGATTTCCGTTATCTAGGGCGTCGTCGACGCCCATTCTAGCGTCGTCCGCGCTAGTGGCTAAAATTGTGATTCTCATTTTTTTAATCAATTCAATTCCAAATTTTCCTCCAATACCATTATTTGACTTAATTTATAATAAATGCAATTGTGTAGGATTATTATCTACTAATATATAAGACACTTAACAAAATAAATAATAATACGTTGCAATATACGTATGAGTTACCTCCCACAAAGTGCTTGGTTTCACGTCGTGAGCCCGACATACCATTTGTTTATTTGGGTTGACTTAACATTAAAACTTCTTTAAATTGAGGTATGTGCCCTTCATAATAATGTTTCAAATGATGCCCATTAACTTTAAATATCTTTCTAATATTAGAATCTTTAATAACAATAGTTCCATAATGATAGACTTTAATCACTTTAAATGGTCCTAACTATCTGGATTTTAGTTTTCTTGGAAATAATCTCAACCTTGTGATATATAGTAGAACTTCTTGTCTAGGTTCAAATTTTATCTTAACAATCTTTCAATCATGTCATATTTTCATTTTCTCTTTATAGATTTTTGCATTATCATATGCTTCATTTCTAATCTCCTCAAGTTCATTGAGTTGTGAAAATCTTTTCTCACCAGCATCCTTTAAATTAAAATTAAATTCTTTAATAGCCCAAAATGCTCTATGTTCCAATTCCACTGGTAAATGACATGTTTTTCCAAAAATCAATCTATATGGGGACATTCCTAAAGGAGTTTTATAAGCAGTTCTGTGTACTCATAATGCAGTATCGAGTCTAGCAAACTAATCCAATTTATAAAGATTTACAACTTTATCTAAAATGCGTTTAATTTAACGATTCAATATTTCATCTAGACCACTATTTTGAGGATGATAATAAGTAGAGAATCTATGCATTATATCATATTTTTTGTTTAATTTTTTTATTCTCTTATTCATGAAATGAGATCCTCCATCGGTAATGATTACTCTCGTCATTCCAAATGTTGTAAAAATATTTTTAATTAAAAATTTAGAAACACTCTGAGCTTCACATCTAAGCACAACAATAGCTTCAATCCACTTAGAAATATAATCAACAACAAGTAATATATATAAATTTCCAAATGAAGGCATAAATGGTCCCATAAAGTTTAATCCCCACACATCAAAAATTTCAACTTCTAATGTGTAATTTAGAGGCATTTTGCCTCTTATGGAAATATTTCCTACTCATTGACATTTATTGCATGTTTTAATATATTCATTAACATCTCTAAAAATAGTAGGCCAATAAAATCAAGCATGGAAAATTTTATATGCAGTTTTATTTATTCTAAATTGTCCTCCAAATTCAAAATCATGACATCTTTCAATTATCTGTTGAGTTTCTTCATAAGACACACATCTTCTAATAATTAAATCATTACATTATTTATATAAATATGGGTCAGTCCAAAAATAGCCTTTCAAATCATAGATAAATTTCTTTAATTGTAGATTCTTGATATCAGGTGGTAGAATATCACTTACAATATAGTTTACTATATCAGCATACCACGGTAAATCCATTTCATCAATATTATATAAATGTTCATCAGGGAAATTTTCTAAAATTTCATTTGCAAAATTAGTTAATATTTCTATTTCTACTCTAAACAAATGATCATCTATTTTATTATCATTTTCCTTTCTATCTACCACGATAAAATCAAACTCTTGTAATAGAAGTATCCATCTAATTAATCTTGGTTTAACATCCTTCTTTTGCATCAAGTATTTAATAGCATAATAATTTGTATGCACCATACATTTAGTTCCAATTCAATAAGATCTAAATTTATCAAAGGCATAAACAATAGCTAATAACTCTCTTTCAGTAGTAGTATAATTAATTTGAGCATTATTTAGAGTTTTACTAGCATAATATACAACTTTATCGTGTCTATGTCCTAATACAACCCCAATAGCATAATCACTAGCATCACACTTTATTTCAAATGGTTTCTCCTAGTCAGGTGGTACTATTAAATGTGCAGTGATTAATTTTTTCTTTAATAATTCAAATGTTGTTTTGCATTCCTCATTAAAATCAAATTTCATATCTTTTTCTAAAATTTGGTATAGAGGTTTAGTTATTTTTGAAAAACTTTTATGTAGCGCCTGTAAAAACCAGCAAGTCCTAGAAAACTTCTCACTCTTTTAACATTATTAGAAGGTAGTAATTTTTCTATAACTTGGATTTTTATAGGATCTACTTCAATGCCTTTTTCAGAAATTTTATGCTCAAGAACAATACCTCCTGCAACTATAAATTGACATTTTTCCTAATTTAAGACTAGGTTGATTTTTTCACATCTAGAGAAATTTTTCTAAATTATTAATACATAACTCAAATGAAGTCCCAAATATAGAATAATCATCCATAAACACTTTCATTCCATGCTCTATAAAATTTCTAAAAATTGACATCATGCATCTTTGAAATGTTGTAGGTGCATTACATAGTCCAAAAGGCATTCTACGAAAAGAAAATGTTCCATATGGGCTTGTAAACGTTGTTTTCTCTTGATCCTCTAGAACAATTGGAATTTGGTGATATCCAGTATATCCATCTAAAAAAAAATAGTATTTGTTCCTAACCAATCTATCTAACAATTTATCTAGAAAGGGCAAAGGAAAGTGATCTTTTCTTGTGGTCATATTTAGTTTTTTATATTCATTACAAATTCACCAACCAATTACTTATCTTATTGGTATAAATTCATTTTTTCTTGTTTTCTTCAACAGTCACTCCTTCTTTCTGTGGAACACAGTGAATTGGGTATGCCCAAGTACTATCTGAAATAGGATATATAATTCCAGCATCTAACCACTTTAAAATCTCTTTTTTAACAACTTCTTTCATTATTGGGTTTAATCTTCTCTGAGGATCCGCTTTAGGTTCATACTGTTCATTTAATAAAATTCCGTGCATACAAATTGAAGGAACAATTCCTTTAATATCTGGTAAAGTCCATCCAAAAGCCTTTTTATACCTTTTTAACATATCTGTTAACTTTTGTTCCTGAATTTTAGTTAACTCAGAAGATATAATAACATGCAATGTAGATGACTCTCCTAAAAATACATATTTTAAATAGGCAGGTAATATCTTTAATTCAAGTTTAGGTGGTTTAATACTTGAAAGAATAAGATTTTTACTATCATTTTCCAGCAAGTCTAATGCTTCAAATTTGTCCTGAATATAATCTAAATCTTCTTCTTTTACTTCATTTTTAGTATAAAAAATTTCTCCTTGGTTTAATTTATCTTTGAATTCATTCTTAAACTGCTCATTACTTAGATAATCAACAACTTCCATCCTGAAACATTTATTATCTTTTTCTATTGCAGGATATTTCATAGCTTTTGGTATATTAAATTTCACTTCTTGATCATTAACTCTCATCTTTAATTCTCCTTTTTTGCACATCTATTATAGCTCTCCCTGTTGGGAGAAATTGTATCCCTAAAGTAATGGGAATCTCTTCATCTTTTTCAATATTCAAAACTACAAATTCTACAGGTAAAATAAATTTATCCACTTTTACTAGCACATCTTCTATAACTCCTTTTGGATAAGTTATTGATCGATCAGCTAACTGAAGAGTTACAGTAGTAGGGGAAATTTCTCCCAAATCTAAACGTTTAAAAATTGATAAAGGCATAAGATTGATACTCGCTCCTAAATCATATATTGTTTGTGCTTCTAGTCGTTTATTTCGAGCAATTTATTGAGGTTGATTTATTACAAAATTGTGTACCCAGTCACAGATGCTTGGCCAAATAAATAACCCCAGAACAATCAAATTCTCAAAATCTTATTTCGAGCAATGTCAATTTGTATACTATGTCTTCAAATATCGTCCATTGATCGACAACATAGGTCTTTTGCCTCAATAATCCACCAGCTGGTAGGCTCAGCTTGAATAGACCTTCTATAAGAATAGTACCTCCCAAGTTGGCTCAAAATTTCCACCTATCTTGTGACGTGAAAGTATAGGTCTTTTGAGAACAAGAACGTGGTCACACACTTTGAATGACCTCGGGCAGACAAATTTGTCATGAGCTTGTACCCTTCTTTCTTAGTAAAGTTCCAAATGTTGTTGTGCTTCTAGTCGTTTTCCATCGAGACTTTCTAATCCTTGAAGTCTGAGCTTTGAACTTTCTTCTATTGTAATTTGGTTAGCGACGGCGACTCTGAAAAATGATTTTTGAACTTCCAGTGGCAATATGGCCTTTGACTCATACACAAGTGCGTAAGTTGTACATTGAGTGGGAGTTCTGAAAGTTGTCCGTTAGGCCCACAAAGCTTCTAACAGTTTATTATGCCAATCTCTTTTGTTTTTGTCCAATGTTTTCTTCAAAATCTATACCTGTGTTTTGTTGAAAGTCTCAACCAGTTCGTTTGCCCTAGGATAGTAAATCGTAGAGTACCTCAAGTCTACCTCATGTCTTTTGATGAAGTTGTTAATCTTTATGCTCTTCAAGTTTGTTCAATTATAAAAAGTCACTCTATGTGGTACTCCAAATTGGTAGAAAATTTGACTTTTAAGAAATTGAAGGACGTGTTGGGATGTAACCTCTCGTAACGGCATTGCCTATGCCCACTTGGAGAAGTAATCTGTAGCGAAAAGAATGAATATTTGTCTCTTAGAGGATAGAGGGTCTATTGGACCTATTATGTCTATTCCCCAACATTCGAATGACCACAAGGCATCAATTAGATGTAGCACCATCGGAGGTTGGTGTAAGACCACCCATGCACTTTGCAAATCTGACACCTTCTAGTTGTATCCATGCAATCAAACATCATTGCTGACCATTAATATCTGATTTTTTTTATCTTCATTTTTATTTTTGGTCATGAGTGGTGAGTGTCACACAATTCGACATGTACTTCTTTGACAATATTCTACACTTCTACTCTGCTCAGACATCACAACCACATCTGATTGAACGATCTTCTGTAAAGGAAATCACCTACTAGAGCATATGACATTGCTATTCTCATGATGTGATATGCCACAGATTCGTCCTCTTGAAACTTTCAGTTTACAAATATTCAATCAATGGCTTGCGTCAGTCTTCGTTAATGTCAGCAAATGCAATCATCATTCCTTCCTCTTTTTCGAGTTTATGTAGATATTTGCGATCGATCTAAGACAAAACTTATTTTCCTTGTACTGTAATGTCCATAGAATCCTCTGGTGGACATGCCAGTTCTTTAGCATGTTTTGCTAGAGTGTCAGTACCGGTGTTATCTCCTCAAGGAATCCAGTATAGAGTTACATTGGGAATCTGTTCAAGCAACTTCATCATATAACAATGATATTCTACTAGCCTTAGCTTCAAAATCTTATATTGTTTGGTGATTTGTTGGATGACGTGTTGTGGGTAACTTTCTGATTATAATGGAGAGAGAAATTAGTCCTTAGTGAAGTCGCAAGAAAATTTGTTAGTAGCCAAATTGAGAAATTATATTTTTAATTTTATTTAGTATATATGTGATTTTCTAAAATAATAGTTTAATTTTTAAAAATATAATACTGGACCAATCTCATATAGATAATAGTTTAGATAATTGAGCACAACATTGCAATTAATGCATCTACCCCAAAGAATAGACTTATTACTTACTAATGAGGCTTGATTAAATAAACGGAAGAATTCATTACATCTATTTTATTCTGTGAAACCTTTTTATGTTAACCAACAAACTTTGCCCTATCTAATGCCAAATATTAGGTAAAGTTTATATTAAGTTTGGTTCTAAAGTTTCCTATAAGGACAAGTCCCTAGAGTTAATTAAATCCTAAACGATTAGGGTCACTTAAGAAAACTCTTGATTTAGATCAAATAATATTGTTTTTAAGAATTTCAAAGGGTTTGACTTTTAAGGTTAGAAAAAGGAGTGTCAAATGGGTAGGGCTCAAGTTTGGAACAATTATTATGGAATCCAAAGGAGGAAAAACAATGTCATGGATCCTGAAGAGAAACTCGATGACTTACCAAGTTATCCTATGGTTTGGCTTCAATTATGAAAAATATTATTAAATGTTTCATCCTGCCAATTTTATTTATTAGGGTTTACCTTTGCATGACGCAATTAAACAAATAGCCTGAAAGATAGGAGGATTTATGTCGTAATGAACGACAACCTCAAAACCAATGGTGAATTAGGGCTTAAGTTGTGCAACATGATTGTACAAAGGCATAAAGCTGAGGTGATGATTTATGTTGCACTAGAAAAATAACCTCAAAATCTTATGGCTTTTTATTTAATTCTATGAAAATGAAATGTTATTGTAGATCCGCTTAGTCTCTCAAAGTTGTTCTTTTGTACATCCCTGTAATGCTGCCCACGGAGTTAGCCCCAAGCTCCTCATTAAATTAGCATTCCTAAGATCTAAAGATTCAAAAGGTTTTACCATGTATTTTTAAGAGTTTCAAGTTTTGGTTTTATGCAAGCATTATGAGGGAGTTAAAGTTGATTAGAGCGACACAAATTTTATGTATTCATTTTAAGCTTAAATTTGGTGATATTACACTTTAAAGAAATGTATTTTCATGTTTTATTGAAGGTATATTGATTTTACTCAATTGTAGCAAAAATGAGCAAAAAGGAAGAAATTTTGAGTCAAAACGGAGCACTTCAGCATCCATGTGCCAGGGCAGTATTTTCCAGAGAGCTAGCGCCATTTTACAGAGAAGCGGTGTCAGATGTGCTAGAATTGGCGCCAGAGGTGCTAGAATCCAGAACAGTGTGGACTTCAGTAGTCTGGTGCTAGAGGCGACAGAGATAAAATAAGACGGAGTGAGGCGGTTAGTGAATATTTTTTAGTAGTATTTGAAGGCTCCAATCTATTCAAAAATCTCATGGAGTGATTCAATGCAGGCTATTGAATGAAGGGACTTTTCTCTTAGTGTGAAGAGTTGTGCCTTTTAGGAAAATGAAGGGGATTTTTAATTCTCTTAGAAATGAAGGCTGGCCCTAATTAAAAAAGTGATGTGTATAGATAAGAAGAAGAGGGGGAGTGGGCGAAAGGTTTGAAGAAAGAGTTGGCAAGAGAGAGAGAAGTCTTGGGAGAAGAGAGGATTTTCTTCTAGAGTTGTAAGAGGAGAGGGAAGGTGAGAGATTTCTTCTTCATTACATTTCTAAGAGTGAATTGAGTGTGATTGTAAAGAGAGAAATTGCTTGAAGGAAACTTCAAGGAATTTACTTGAGAAGTACTGTTAGAAAAGTTGTATTATATATGAAATCTATGTTTCTTTGTATCCTTCTAAGGAATTTTGAGTATTCTTCTTTATCATTCTCCTGATAATGAGATATTTTTTTTGTGAAGAATTAATTTTTTTAATATAAGGTTTTAAATGTCAATAAATTGTGATGATTCAAACTCTAATCTTCATTTACTTTTTGATCTGGCCAATTCAAATGTAAAATCTTTTGAGAAACATAAAATCCAAAAGGGCCATGCTTTTTGCAACAAAGTAAAATTCGTAATAAATTTCATGGGTGAGAATATAATTCATGGGGTTACGTGCAAATAAATAGAGAAATATACTTTGATGGGTACAAAATTAAAATTTTTTAGGTGACAGATTAAAATCTCCAATTTTGTCAGTTACTTGAAAACTAAAGTGAGATTGTTAGACCTCGGGGGAGAGAGAAGTGAGAGATCATGAGTGATAGCCAATATCCTCTCAACCTAACCATGAATTTAGGGACCAAACTTTGGATTAGTCAATGATCTTTATGCACTCTTAGAGGGTAAAGAATAGGATTGCTCCTATCAGACACAAGACAATTTTATATGTATTTTAAATGATTTTAATTACTTTACGATCCATAAACTCATTGTAAAGGGGAAGAATGTTTTCTTAAATTTGAACTCTTCGCTACCAAAATTTTTTTAGTCTTTATAAGTCTACTTTTGAAGTTTAGTAATTAGTTAAGTTAACTTAGTTCTTTCAGCTGCATTTCATTTAGTGCACATTAAATTTACATTAGTTTTTTTTTTTTTTGCATACTTAATATGGTTCGAATATTGTGTTTGACGTTATAACCATAAGAATTTCCAACTCCCTATGGGATCGATACTTAGGACTTCATTATAGCCCTTTTTTACTTGAGTGATACGTATAATTGTGTTATTATTATGATTTGGCAGCTTAAAGATTTTAAAAGATAAAACTATTTGTACTAAATTTATTTTTATTGGGATTGAACTACGCATTTACTGATTGTGCTGCGGTGTGTGTATTTTAGTATTAAAATATATTTACAACGCACCCTAAAACCACCATATCAAGTTTTTGGCCCCATTTCTGGGGAATAATGGTAAATTACTTTTTAATTCAGAACATTTTATTTGAAGAGAAAAACTTATTGTAGTTTAAATAAATAGTTTTATATTTTAGTATGTTTGCTTATTTTTATTACTTATTGTGTATGTGTATACGTAGTGTAAGATCAATAGGTTTAATACATTATGATTTGAAGTTAGAAAGAATAATTATAAAATTTTGAAAATAACAAAAAGAGTTAGAAAATTTGAACAAAATAGCTACAACCATAAATAATTCTGAAATTTAAATTAAACATCATCAGAGACCGTTAAGAGATTATGTTATTCCTATAGTAGCTGAAATTCATTTGAGGAAACGAAACCATGTTATAGCTGCCAATTCATTTGAGCTTAAACCTACTATTATCCAAATGGTACAAAAATAATCTGTTTAGGGGAACACCTACTGAGGATCTTAACTTACACCTTGCTAGTTTTCCAGAATTGTGTGTTATATTTAAATATGATGGAGTGTCCAATGATGCATTTTTATTAAGAGCTAAAGCTAAGATGTGGTTAAAATTATTAGCACCTGGATCTATCAGAACTTGGGTAGACTTATGACAAAATTTTTTATCTAAATATTGCCCACATCGAAAGTTGTTAAGCTTAGAAATGATATTACATCCTTTTTTTAGCTTGAAGGAGAATCAATTTATGAAGCTTAGGAAAGATTTAAAGATATCCTTAGGAAGTGTCAACACCATGCATTGCAATAATTGTTAATAATTCAAAATTTTATAATGGATTGGTTGGATCTCTTAGATTTAAAATTGACGTTGTTGCTGGTGGAATATTAATGTCAAAACCATTTGATGAAGCATAGCCTTTCATTGAAGAGATGGCTACTAATAATTTTTAATGGCCCTCTAAAAGATTAGCTCCAAAAAGAGTAGCTAGTATTCATGATTCTAATGCAATATCTGTGTTGGCTGCTCAAATTATTGCAATATCAAAGAAGATAGTTCAATATGGAATGAACTATTCTCAGACACCTCCTATGCTTGAGGAAAATTCATTGGGACAAATGATATATTCTGAATCTTTGTATGAGACTTTAACAGCAAGAAACAATCGATCTATTAATCTTTATTCCAGTTATTATAATCCTGGTTTGTAAAATCACCCAAATTTTAGTTGGATTAACAATAACTCAAATGTTGTAAATCTGCAATAGGGGAACAATGTTGTGAACCCATTGGAGAACTACAACAATCAAGGGAATTCTAACTATAAACCTTATTACCCTCCTAATTCAAATAAGAATTTATAGAGTAAGGGGAAGAAATTGTCAATGGAAGGATTAATATTATTAATGGGTGCACAATTACAAAGTTAAGGAGCTACAGTTATAAACATGAAAAATCAGTTGGAATGTATTGCTACTGCACTTAGCAATAGGCCTCCAGGAACTTCTCTTAGTAGTGTTGAAGTTAATCCTAAAGTTCAAAATAAAGAGCAAATTAAGGCTATTCAACTAAGAAGTGGAGAAGAAATGGAAACAAAAGTTCAAAAATAAATTGAAGTTGAAGTTGAAAAAGAAGGGGTGGAAAATGAAAAATCTAGTGAAGATTTTCATTTTGAGTTAGAATATCTTATCAAACCAATGAAAAATACTATAGAAAGACCACAACCTCCATTTCCTCAAAGACTGAAGAAGTAAAACAAAGATAATAAATTTACAATATTTTTGGAATTATAGAGGAAATTGACAATAAATGTTCTATCTGTTGAAGTCCTGGAATAAATGTCAAGCTATGTGAAGTTTATGAAGGATATAAAAAGTAGTTTACTTATAATGTGATAGTTTCACTTAGTGAAAAGTGTAGAAAAATAATTCAAAAAAAGGTTCATAAAAACTTAAAGATACTGGTAATTTTAATATTTCTTATATTATTGGTGATAGATTTTTTGGAAAAGTTTTATGTGATTTAGGATTCAGTATTAATCTTATGCCTCTATAGATTTTCAGTAGGTTGGGTTTAGAAGAAATTTCGCCTACTACTGCAATTCTTCAGTTAGTTGATCGTTTGATTACCTATCCTAAAAGAGTTATAAAAGATGTTTTGGTAAAGGTTGATAAGTTTATCTTTCCTGTAGATTTTATTCTGTTAGATATGGAGAAAGATAAAGAAATTCCTATCAATTTAGAAAAACCATTTCTTGTCATTGGAAGAGCTTTGATAGATGTGCAAAAAGGATAATTGATAATGAGAGTTAGCGATCAAGATGTCACATTTAACATTGCAAAGTCAAGAAGATATTAAAAAAAATAAAGATAGGATGAATGCTTTAGAATGGAAATTAATGACTATTTAAGCAATGAATATTTCATAGATATTTTTGAAAAGAAAATTGAAAAAGAATATTTGGAGTCTAAGAATGAGGATATAGCTCAAGATGAATCTATGGAAGTGAGTAATGAAGAATTAGATTATGTTCAGGAATAATTTGAATTGTTAGATCCTACTGATGATAATAAAAATTTCATTTCATTTATTGTAAAACCTCCTGAACTAGAAATGAAAACACTTCTTACACATTTAAAATATGCCTTTTTAGGAGATTTATCTACTTTACCTGTTATTGTATCCTTAGAATTAAGTGAAGCACAAGAACAAAAGTTGTTTGAAACTTTAAGAAGATATAAAAGAGCTTTTAAAAGACATTAGCTGATATTAAAGGAATCAGTCCTTCAATTTCTATGCATAGAATTTTATTGTAAGTACATCATGAACCACCCTATGATGAAAAAAGTTGTTAAGAAAGAGATTTTAAAATGGTTAGATGAGGGAATGATATATCATATTTCAGATAGTGCTTGGGTGAGTCTAATTCACTGTGTTTCTAAGAAAGGGAGTGTGACTATTGTGACAAATGAAAATAATGAACTAATAGCAATAAGACAAGTCACTAGATGTTTCATTAATTATAGAAAATTAAATTTTTCCATGAGGAAAGATCACTTTCCTTTACCCTTTTTGAACAAGATGTTGGATAAGTGCAACAAAGCAAAAAACTTAATCCCAAGTAAAAGCTAGGTAAATTCTTAACTTATAAGCAAAGAAGAATACCTTTATAATATTTAAATATGTGATACTACGCAAGTATACATATTGTTATCAAGTAATATAGGGTTTTTTATTAAGTCACAAATATCGAACCCAAAAGGAAAACTACAATATGCACTTTACAAAATAGGAGAAACTAGATAACGAATTTCTACTTAGAAAAATATTCTTAAATAAACTCTATATGCTATAATAGGAATGAAAGTTTGATTATTTTTGTATTTTTTAATAATTGAAAATAAAGTAAGCAACTAACTAATTTAACTTGATATTTGCAAGATGAAGGTAATATAAATAAAATATTTTTTTCCTTATCATTAATCATTAACAAGTATAGGAATTCTGCTGTGAAAGTACTTTAATTGTGTTTTGTCAAATATGAGCAATAATATTCCTTACCCTTAGTAGAGATGCTATAAAGAACATTGGAATCTATAATTTGAATAGTCTTGAAATGGGTTAGGTAAGGAAGATATTAGCTCTCACTGTATAGTTTCCTCTTCTCCCTCCACCTGGAGACTAACAACTCGTATCAAAACATAAAATTATAAACCAAATTGGGGCATTCAGCCTGTCACTCTAAAGTACTTCAATTCCACAGCCTTCAAAGTTTATTTCTCTGTTTATTTTCACTCAACCCCATGAACTACATTTTCATTAATGACATCAAATGTGATTCTTACAATTTGTTGACAAAGGAAATACCATCTCAGATCTTACATGTTCACACAACAGGTATTAACATCTTAAATGGTCAAATCAAGAAGTAAATAAAGTACAAGGTTTAAGTTCATCACAACTTCTTCCAACATTAATGACTAAAACTTTACACAACTTCCCTCCAATACTTAATCACTTATTATTTTAAGGAAAAATATAAAGAAAACTACTTAGAATTCAAGAAGAAAACACAACCACAGTTTGAGTTTGAAAATAGAAATCATGCACAAAAATAAGAAGTTTAAATTAAAACCAAATGTAATCACAAAGATAAGAACTTATCTCAAATCCTCTCCACCAAAGCCTTGAAGTTCCTTTGAATTTCTTCCTTCACTTACAATACAAAATACAACTCAAAATAAAAAGAAAAGTGTTGGCTTGAAAAATGTTTGTTTGTAATCATTTGAATTATATATATATATATATATATATATATATATATATATATATATATATATATATATATATATATTGTGTGTGTGTGTGTGTGATTTTTGTGTTGTTTGTGAAAATTTGTTTTAGAAAATACTTTAATTATGAATTTAAGTGTTTAATTAAGTCATTTAGAGGTTGACGTAGCGTGGTATGCAACAGATTTCCAAAGAAAATTGAAATTTAAAAATTTTGTTGTTGGCGCCAGTTTTGCGCCTGAGGCACCAGAATCTTGAATAAGCCCAGAATTATTTAAAACCTCAACCCTTATAAAACCCCATTTTTATAGCTTGAGCTGTCTCTTACCTTTAAACTAAGGCTAAAACTCAACCTAGGGCTTGCCATTTGGTGGATTTTAGGAGATTTGAAGGATAAAAAGTCTTGGATTCGATCTTCCCTTGGTAAAGCTTCACTTTAACTTAAAAATTTTTATTTTTCACCATGAACTTTTCCTACATTATGGAAATCTAAAATTTGGAGTTTTTATTGAAGAAATTTAAAGAGAACCAACGGTGAAAATTTTTATGCCAAATATTCCTACTTTTGGAGTTATATTTATGATATTGTGAATTTATTTGGATTTATATGCAAATTTATTTAGAAATTCCAATGGCTCTACGATTAAAGAGAGGAAGGCCTTCGAGAAGTTTTGATTTGAGGAGATTTGTAAATTTAAAGGCTCGGTACAAATATAATTCTATGATGGGGACTAGAAAATTGATTCAGAAATGGGCCTTTTCAAACCTGGGAGGAAAAATTGAAAGGTTGATTATTGCTCATAAGTGGGAAACTGTATGCTACTTCACTGCATTTGCCATTGTTCTTGTGATTCAAGAGTTATATGCCAATCTGTGGGTGACTACGGATGAGCACAGTTATGTTCCAAGTAAACTTGTTGAATTTACTCATGAACAGAGCAGTGCATTTTATGAATTGTAGAATGAATTTCATTGTGAGTATCCTGCTTTTGTGATTTATGATTCCTCACTTGATTAAGCAATTTCCTATCTCACTGATGGAAGGGGAGAATGAAAGATTAAGAGCAATCACAAAGTTAATTTCTCCACTTCCATGTTAAATGTTTAATCTAAAGCATGGCATTACCTTATCTCTGCAAAGTTTCTTCCAACAAATCACCTAATTGAAGTAACTAAGGAAAGAGCAGTATTCAATTTTTTAACTCAACAAATGAAAGTTGTGGATATTGGTGCTCTTATTGTGCATAATGGTTAGAGCATTACTAGAAGTGGGACAACTAGTGGATTATGATATCTTGCCCTGATTTTCACTTTATTTGCATAATCAGGAGTAGAATTTGATAATAATAAAGAAATGTTACAACCACTAAAACCCATTGGAAAACCCACTGTGCATAAATTTAAATCATTTGTTGGATCTAAAAATTGAAGCAGTGATAGACCCTCCACAACAGTTGCAGAACTATCTACTTTTAAACCTATTTCACTGCAAAATATTATGGAATAGTTAATGATTCAACTATCAGATCTTATCATAATGCAGAATAGAGTAGGTGATATGGAATCCAGAAATGCTTAAAATGATGAATATAAGCAGAGAAGAGACCAACATGGCATTGCACATGAAGATGCGATGGTTAGATTTCTAACGGGTGATCATACTGTAGAGTTTCCTACCTGCCCCAGCTTCACGCCTTATGTGTAAGAAGAAGAAGACGAAGAAGAAGAAGAAGAAGAGGAATATGAGGAGGAAGATGAGGAGGAAGATGATGAGTAGAATTTATTGAGTTTTGTTTGTTTTATTTGTTGTAATTTTTTTTGTTCTATTATTTATGGTATCGTTTGGAACAATTTATGTGTTTTTTTTTGTGGATTTATTGAGCTTGTTTGTATATGTAGCTGTAAATTTTGGATTTTCATTTCAACATTGTTAGTTGCTTCAATTTATAGCTTATGTTTTTTAATTTACTTTTCCCAGCAAACCCATTGATATATTATGTCATTTAATTCTTTAAAGCTTATGTTTTTAAATTAGTACATGCAGTATATCAGAGCCAAATTTCATATTCAGAATCCTCTATAGGTTAGTTTTATTTTTATGCATTTACTAATTTCTTTCACCTGCAAAATTTTTGTACTACATGTTTTACTTATTATTTAAAAACTTAAGTTTGCGGGAAAGACAAATTTCCTTAAAAAAGTAAACTAAATTTTATTTATCTTTAAGTAACTGCACTTTTTTATAATTAATTTAACATGACTTTGAATATCAGAGTTTAACTTTAAATAACTATATTTTTGTTTGTAAATATTATGATAAACTTAAGCAAAAAAATTATTTAATAATGAAAGTCAATTCTAGAGTTAAGATATATAGTATGAAAGAATAAGACTATGCTTTTCTATATAAAGTAAAGGAAATTGTATTTTTAAAGTAATAAGAATTATAATTTCATTTAAGAAGAAAAGAATGAGACTTTATGAAAAATCTTCAAACCTAATATGAATTTATAAAGTGAAGGAAGGTAAGAAGTTTTAACTTCAAGAAGGAGATAATGAAGTTTAAAGTTATTAAAGGCTATCCAGATATAGTATTCTCACATGAAAAAGAAAAAAAAAAGAGAAAGGATTGAAAATGATCCAAAAAAAAAGAAAATTATGTGAGGAGAAGCTTGAGGAGATGCCTAATAAAAAATTGTCTTCACTTGAATCAACTTGAGTAAAATGGCTTTATTACATTTTATAAATTTGTATCTGAGTATTAGCATCCTTACTAATGAAGTTTTCATGAAATTCTTTCTCATATGGATATTCTAAGTATCCTTGATATAACAAATTACGATTCTTCTTGAAATAAATAGAGATTTGGAAACCTTAGACTTGATTACTAGGTGTTCTTATACTTGCAGTTTTAACCTAAGTTGTTAAAATTTTTTCTTAAGTAATACTATTATAACTATTAAACCAAATTATAGAAGTTTATAAGTTAGTCTCTGTCATAAGTCATATTTTTATGTAGTAAAAGAGTTACTTGAGGACAAGTAAAATTTAAGTTTGAGGGATCTTAATGGACCAAAATAATGTGGAAATTTATGTATTCATTTTATACTTAAATTTGGTAATATTGCACTTTAAAGAAGGGTATTTTCTTTTTTTTTTGTAGATATATCAATTTTAGGCAATTGGAGGAAAAATAAGCAAAAAGGAAGAAATTTGGAGTCAAAACGAAGCATTTCAGCATCCTGGTGCCAGAGGCACCATTTTCTAGAGAGCTGGCACCATAAGCGCCATAATTGGGGCAATCATCCAGAATAGTACGGACTTCAGTAGGTTGGAGACAGAGGCGCCAAAGACAAAATAAGACAGAGTAAGGCGGTTAGTGACTATTTTTGAGTGGTTTTTTAAGGCTCCTATCTATTCAAACACCCCATAGAGTGACTCGATGCTTCTAGACACTTGGAATGAAGAAGTGTGCCTTTTGAGAAAATGGAGGGAATTTTGAATTCTCTTTGAAATGAATTCTGGTCCTAATTAAAAAAGAAAAGAGTTTAGAGAAGAAGAAGAGGGGTGCGAAAGATTTGAAGAGAGAGTTGGCGTGAGAGAAAGAAATCTTGGGAGAAGATAGGTTTTGCTTTTAGAGTTGTAAGAGGAGACGGAATGTGATAGATTTCTTCTTCATTACATTTCTAAGAGAGAACTGAGTGTGATTGTAAAGAGACAAAGTGCTTGAAGGGAACTTCAAAGGATTTCCTTGAGGAGTGTTAGATAACTTGTGTTCTTCACTTTTTTTTGTTAACTTCTTTTATACATGAAATCTATGTTTTGTTGTATCCTTCTCATGAATTTTGATAGTCTTCTTTAACTTTCTCTCTACAATGAGATATGGTTTTGTGAAGAATTAATTTTATTATATAAGGTCTTAAATGCAATAAATTATGATGACTCAAACTTTGATTTTCATTTACTTTTTTTTCTAGTCAATTGAAATGTTAAAATTTGTTGAGAAACATAAGATCTGAAAGGGCTATGCTTTCTAAAACAAGTTAAGTGTCACATTCAATTTCATAGGTGAGACTGTAGTTCATGGGGTTGCGTGCAAATAAATAGGAAATATACTTTAATGGGCGCATAATTGGAGATTTTAAGGTGACAGATTAAAATCCCCAATTTGGTCCAGTTGCTTGCAAACTAAAGTGAGATTGTTAGCCCTCATGGGAGGGAGAAGTGAGAGATCTGGAGTGGCAGTCAATATCCTCTCAACCTAACCATGAATTTAGGGACCAATTATGGATTATTCAATGTTATTTATGCACTCTCAGAGGGTAATGAATAGGATTGCTCTTATTTGGCACAATACAATTTTATGTGTTTTAAATGATTTTAATTACTTCATAATCCATAAAGTCATTGTAAAGGGGAAGGATGATTTCTTAAGTTTGAACTCTTCACTACAAAACTTTGTTTAGTCTTTATAAGTTTACTTTTGAAGTTTAGGAATTAGTTAAGCTAACTTAGTTCTTTTAACTACATTTCATTTAGCACACATTAAATTTACTTTAGTTTTTTTTTTGCTTACTTAAGTTGTATAGTTTGAATATTGTGTTTGACATTATAACCACAAGGATTTCCAATTCCCTGTGGGAACAATACTTAGGACTCCATTAGAAACTTTTATTACTTAAGCGATACGTATACTTGTGTTATTATTATGATTTGGCAACTTAAAAATTTTAAAAGATAAAACTATTTATACTAATTTTATTATTATTGGGATTTAACTACATATTTACTACTCGTTCTATCGTGTGTGTATTGTACTATTGAAAGATATTTAAATTGCACCACAAAACTGCCGCATCAGATCCCACGGTTCCCTCAATCTGGTACAACATTTACTCTTGAATTTATTTAGTCTAAACAAATCTTAAGCTCATTTAAACTGGGAAGTTGTCATTAGCAACCATAAATTACCTCATCCAAGGGACACCTGTCAATTCAAAAGAACGTATTACGTGTTTGTTGTTTTGTTATTTTGAAAAATGTTATTTAATTTTGAAAATAGGTTTTGTAATTTTTAGTTTTGGTAATGTTTTGCAAGTAAAAATAAATAAATTCAGGTAAGAAAATGTTGTAAAATAAATAAGTAAAATTGCATTGCATAAAAAATGAATACGTACCTGGGCCTCTGCTACCATTACATGGTTAGCACCATTGAACATAATATATTTGCAGGGAATTTAAATAAAATCCAGGAAAGTAAATGGAAGCATCTAGTATATAAAATTCAGAAAAACTAGTTGTAGCAAAACACGTGTAAAAAGAAAGATGAAGTTACATATAGAAAACCAAAAATAAGTGTAAGACATTAGTAAAGATGGCGGCTCAGAGCTTGATTATGTACTTCCCTACCTTAAGTAAGAGTTACCAACATGATAACTTACGGAGGGCTGCCTCGAGCCAAGTGATTATCCTTGGACCTTTCTAAGTTTTCATTTGAATTTAATTTTCATGCATATAAAAGTTACTTTTTCATGTAAAAGAGATTTTTAGTTTAAACCATTTTGTAGTGGTGCAGTCCAAATGTTAATTACTTTGATCAAGCTAAGACTGCAGGCATCCAATACTCTATAGGCATCCTAAGAGTATTAGGGGTAGTCATCTTCTCAAAAGTTGGCGTCGGCACTATTTTTGGGGGGGGTCGTCCTGTGGAAGTTGTCGGTTGTCTGAATCAGAATCTCGTTGCCCGCTTCGAAGAGACATTTTAATTTACACACACACCCACACACACACACACACAGATATATATATATATATATATATATATATATATATATATATATATATATATATATATATAAACACACACACACACAAATATATATATACGTATACATATATACATATATATATTTGGTTTAAGAAAAATATGAAATCAAACTGATCTCATATCTTTCAAAGTTTATGTGAATGAACGCTACACCTCAAACTATGTTTCTATCTCGAAAGATAAACACAAGACTTGAAGGTGAGACTCAATCAAATAAACTAAGAAATGTATGACTTCCATTTGGTGTGTAAAACCATTTTATTTATAAGCCGACAAGTTCTTCTATTTAATATTAAAAATTGAATAGAGTTTATATTAAGCTAGGTTCTTGAATGTTTCTTGTAAAGGTAAGCCCTTATAATTAATTATATCTTAGATAACCGAAGTAACCTAAGAAAACTCTCAATAAAAATTAGGGGATATTATCTCCAAAGAGGTCAAAGGAATATGACTTTCCATAGAGATCGGATAAGGAGGTGTGAAAGGGGAATGGTTCTAATTTGGAACATTTATTTTGAAATCCAAAGGAAGGAGAACTAGGGGATGTCATAGATCCCAAGCATAACCTCAGTGACTTCTCAGGCTATCCAATGGTTTGGCTTCAATTTAGAGGAGAAATATTTAAATATTTCATCCTGCCAATTTTATTAATTAGAGCTTACATTCGTGTGAAATGATCACGCAAATAGCCTAAGAGATGTGTGGGTTTAGGTCATGACGAACGACGACCTCAAAATCCTAAAGCGAGTTAGGGCTTATATTGTATAGCAAAGCCATACAAAAGCCTAAAGGAAAATTGATGATTTATGTCGCACTAGGTAGAAAATCTTGATTTCCTATGGTTTGTTGTTTAATACTAAAGAATGGTTTAGCTGGTCTAGACATGTTTTGCTATTGAACATGGTTATGTTGCCCATAATGCTACCTTCAAGCTCCTTGTCATGGTGAGTTTAAGTTTTCTAATGTGTTACGTCATGATGTCAAATCAAGTGTTTCCTAATTTTATGGTTATTTAAAAATTATAGAGAATGTTAAAGTTAATTAGAGTGACACCAGTTAGGATGCTACGGTTCCCTCATTCCGACACCACTATTTTCTTTTGGATTCACTTAGTCCAAATGAATTTACTAAGTGCAATTTAATGAGTTTCATACTTTCATTTAGACTGTGGGAAATCTCATTAGCAACCGTAGGTTACTTCCTCTGAGGGATTCATGATCATCCGATAAAGACGTTTTAATTTTGTTGCAATTTTTTTTTTGTGATTAAATTTTGAGTTGTCTTATATTTTTACTGTTGTGGGGGTGAATTTTATCTTGTTTTGATTTCTTAAATTTGTTTTGGTTTTAGTTTATATCTATCCTAAAAGTTTCAGTTTTGACATGCAGGGTGACCTTGTTGTTAACATGCAAGTTTACAAGCAAGAAATTAGAGATACAGAAAGGTAAATAAAAGTAAATTGTAGTGTAGTAACTTAAAAGTGTACCCATCAATTCTTCTTGTTTCTCCACCTTTAAAGTTAGATTTTGCAATATGTATATAATTTTACAAGAAATTCAAATTATAGGAGTAGATTAAGGAATAGCTACCAACCCCCAAGTTATGACTTTCTTGAGTCTCGGAAGATCTTAATGGATGATTTTAGAACAAAATATAACAAGTTCAATTTTCCCTTCAAGATAATCAAGAGAGCATGACCCTAAATCACTTTGAAGATTACATGAAATATTTCGAGTTCATTTTGAACTTATCATATTGTTTTATTAATCATCCAAGTTAAGCTAAGGTTATCCCATTACTCAAGGAACTTGATGTTTTATTTATCCTGAGGTTAAGACACTCAATCAATCAGTCGATATGTCATTTAAGAGTTATATGGGTAGGTTCCTCTAAGGCAAATTTAAGTAAGGGTTTTGGTTTCCAAAGTTGAAATCAGGCTTGTAGTGTAAATAGGTGTTAATCATCAATCATGTTATCTTCTAAGTCAAATCAAATGAGCTAAAATGTCAAGCCTAGTTCACTACCAAGCCCTGAACAATCATAGTAGGTGAAATGATAACTTAGCAGAATTTTAATTAAAATGACAGACATTCTTATTGAAAGATCACATTGTCATCAATTATGGGCTTAAACTTAATAAAATATTATATTTCTAACTCGAACCCATCACTTGAGAATCATTTATTTTTTATTAACTTCCAAGTTATGATAATTAAGGAAATTGAAACTTTATTCTTTTTATAGAAAAAGTGGTAAGTGAGTTCCTACCTTTTAATGATATTGTATTTCAATCATCCAAATATGTTTATTAGGATCAAAATTACCCATCCTTCCTTTAATTAATCATAAATCTTGATTGAGGCACCACAACCTAAAGTTACTACTTTACCTTTGAAGCTCTCCACCTCATAACTCATTAATAAAATTTCAATTGACTCTGAGAATTTTTAGAGTGTCTTATTCATGGGTCAATTAAAACATTAGAGGAGAAAATGTGGATCTTCAAAATTTAATTTAATTTAAATAATTATTTAAGTTTAAAAGCCATCATTTTCAAAGTTGAATTAATTGGCTATTAAAACTAAAGTTTTTATTCATGAGAAAATTGTTAGAGGTTCTCTTAGGTCAGAGAAACACTTACGTAAAATTTCATAATTTTTTGAATTAAATCTTCAATTTAATTTTGTAATCATTTTTTATTTTTATGATTTAATTTGAATGGAAAAGTTGTTTTATTCACAAAAATTATTTTCTATATTTTTATTAAAACTCTCTGAGCCTAGGGAACTCAGAGAAACAAATTTTGCATTTTTATAATTATTTATTTATTTACTATAATTATTTTAATGAGAAAATAAGAAAAATTCATTTTAAGCTTTTAAAAATTTATTTTTAACTTAGAAAAATTAGAAAAAATATCCTAATGAATTCTAAGTAATCAAGGAACAATTAGACACATTTTAAAATATTTTATTATATTTGGGATTTTTAATTATTTTAAATTCAAAATAAAGCTCAAAAATCAAGTATTTTCTCAAAAATAAATCTTATTTTTATTAAGTGTCCCTAATCACAAGGAACTCAGAAAAACACTTTTCATAATTTCTCTAAATGTATTTAAATTAATATATTTTTTTTTTCTTACAAAAATATAAGGTTTCTTAGAAAACCAACTTTAATGCTTAGACTTAGTCAATTAATTTTTAAATTTTATAGTGGGTAAACATGATTTTTATACATAGTGTGGGATTAATTTTGTAAATTTTTTATTAGTATTTAGTTTACACAAGTTAAAGTAAGATATATACTTTTAATTAACTATAGAAATGTACAAGATAATTCAAATCATCATGACATTTTTCCTAAGCTTCTCTCACCATAGGAAATGTACTAAAATTTTTTTTATAATTTTCCAAGTGATATTTTAATTTATATAATTAAAATAAGTCAAAATATCCATCCTAGCTTGAAAATTAAGATTAGAAGCATAGAGATGCCCGTTGACCTTGGAAAAATCAGAGAACAACCCCTATGTCACAAGGAATGAATCCCAAAAGTTTTAAGCCATGGCGAGTAATGCTTGATCATAATGAATTAAAATACTCCATAAAGTGTTTGATTCATTAAAAATCAGAGAGTTAACACATAATTTTTAATTTTACTACGCATTATTCTCCTACTCTCACTAAGCAAGATGGAACATTTATTTTATTTTTATGATTTTTCTAGAGATATATATGGATTTTTAAAGTTTTGGTATTTAAATAAATAAAATAAATCCATATTTTTTCTATTTAAACGTGTGGCGCCACCTCAACCTACGACGGCTCCTAAAAGCCACATGGTTCTCCACCATTCAGTGGTTTCAAACACCTCAGCGCCTCATCAGCCTGCGATTTGCGTATCATCTCTTCATCCAGCTCAATCATGACCATCCATTGAATAAACTCGTAATTAGACGACATCGTTCATTGTCCCCAAATGAGCTAACCCGAGAACCATTCCCACTGAAACCGTAAGATCTTCATCTAGACTCAACCAAATCACATGCGGTTTGTTCATAAACCTTCATCAACTCAAGAAGAGCATATATATGGTTTATATGGTATGAAATATAGTAAATATGTATGAAAAATCAATTTAAGCTCAGATTAGGGTTAAGGCTCAATACGTCTGTCTGAGAGGGGAGGTCTCAAACAGATGGTTGTAGTAGCTTTGATTTGGTCTAACGAACCTCAAGAAGAACTCTTAGGCTCTGGTGAATTGTCTAGATATGATTTTGATCAAGGCCATTTTCAGGTGTTGGTTTAGAGCCAGGTTAGAGGCTCTTTAAGATGAGGTTTTTGTAGGGAATCAACTCCTCTCACTTAGGTGATGGTGGGGCACAACTAATGAACTTTTGTGGACTATGGAGGAGTGGTGTTCTGGTTCGAGCTGGAATTTTGAACTCAAAATTGAGCTTTCACTATGAGAACTAGAGGGCGAAAACAGTGTGATTGAGTTGAGGAGTTTTTGGAGAGTCTCTGGAATCAATTGGACAGAGCTTCCCCAAGGATTTTGCTAACTCTCCCCCATGGCCATGGAGGGGTTAGTTTAAATAGAGGAGGTTATGGTGGCTCTTAGGACAAGCTAAGGTGGCCAGCGTGCTGCCTAGGTGGAGAGAAGAAAGGCGCTAACAGCCAATCAAGATTGGCAAGCTCAGGTGAGTTTAATTTTGGGTTTTTGCCAACTTGGGATCCTTTTGGGTAACTCTTTCCAATGGCTAAATTGGTAGCTCTCCAGGGTCTGGTCACCTCTGAGCTCAGAGAGGTCAGGGAGTGCTTTGGTCACTTGGGCATGACTTAATCAATTTTGGTGGATGGGTTCAATTTAGGTTGAATTGACTTGAAGTTGGGTTTAGTTTAGGCTAGTCATGACATTGAGCCCAATTGATTGATCAATATTATTTGGATGATTTCCATAAAGAGTTTAGACAATTTTTGGAGTGATTTGAATTGATTTAGAGGTTCAATTTGAAGAAATTTGAAAATTTAATCAATTTGGTGATGTTAGGTTAGGCTGGGTTTTAAGTTGGGCTAGAATTGGGTTAAGTCTAAATTGAGAGTTTTAAATGGTCTAGGGGAATGTCATGAAAAGTTCTCAACATTAATTGGGTTCAAATTTTGGGGTTTGGTCATTCAATTTAGGGACATTTGGAGACATGGCAAAATTGGGGTAAAATTAGGGGTTTTGATCCAGGTTGGTTTTGAGTAAAATTAAGGCTTGACCAAGACCAATTAAAGGTTCAATTTGGTGTGTGGAGATGTTTCAAAGAATTTATGATGCATAATTGGGGCAACTAGAAAGATTTGGGGGTTCAATTGAGTCAGATTTTGGTTTTAAGCTAATATGGGACTTTTTTATTTGGGTTGAAATTGGACTCAAATGTGGGTCAATTGGGTCTGAATCTGGTTTGAATTGAGTTTGATCAAGATAAATTTGAATTTATAATTGAAATTGGGGGGAATTGGGGTCAAATTGATGGACATTTTGGGTGAACTTGGGGAAATTGGGCCTTTAAGGGCAATTTGGGCTTTTTGTCAAAGTTTGTCAAATTAATCAAATTAAGTTCAATTGAAAGGTCCAAATTGGTTTTGGAGACATTTGAAATGATTTTGAGGGCTTTGTTAAAGTTTGGGCCACCGAGGGTATTTTTGTAATTTTGGCCAATTTGGGGGTATTTGGGTATTTTTGGCAAATTAGGGAAGTTGTGGGCAATTTGGATGATTTCAAATGGCTTGAGATGATTTTTGAACAAATTTGGGTATTTTGGATGAAATTAGGAATTTTAGTCAAATTTGGGTTTGGGGGTGTTTTGGTAAATTTGATAGATTTTGGGGGCAAAAGGCTAAGTTTGGTATTTTGGTGAAATTGAGGTGTCAACCACCCTATTTGAGCTATGGACTAATGGAATCCTTTATTTTGGGTCCTTCATGTACTGGTCTTAGCTAGACCCTAGCTTGAGGCTAGTAGGTCTAGGGGACCATCTACATGAGTCTCCCAAAAGATCAAGGGATCAAACTCAACAAGTTTGGGTTTAGAGTTGTGAGTGAATGTGAGTGAGAGTGAGTGTGAGTGAGTGAACTAGCTCAAGACCAACACTCAGGGTCAACCCTAAGGCCAAGCAGTCCTATGGGGACTCGCCTTGAGCTCCCTTATATAGGCCCCACCCACTAAGTGTTAGAGGTCAGGACCAATATGTGGAACATCAAGTTGAGAGAAGAGTTTAGAATTTTTAATGGTGAGGGTCCCTTTATAGTCCTCTAGGAATAGTCAACAAGAAAGGCCTACTGCTAGACCTTAGGCTAATAAGGAGGAAACTAGACCTCAACCAAAAGTAAGGTCAAGAGTCAGTGAATAGTATCATCGATCCTTATCCACTCCTTTTATTAAAGGTCCTTAAGGTAGGAGACACTATTTTAAATCGCAAATTGTATCCCTCGTTATCGCACACATTAACATTATCATCATTACCCAAGCCACTTAGACCTCAAACTTAAAGAAGCTCGATGATCCATATGTGGCAAAAATAAATATCCTTAATTTCTTACAATGATTTAAATAACTTAGAGAAAACTCAAATCCTTGAGCATTGGTTCAAATAATAAAGGATAAGTAGTGTAGAGTATTTTTACTGATTTAGGTGAATTATCAGGTCCCAAGGAATACCTTGGTGTGTCCCTAAAACTTTTAATGGATGATTTTCTTAACAAAGTGTAATAAGTTCACTTGTCCTTCAAAGTATCCAAAAGATTATAAAAGTGTTCAGGGCATAACCTTAGACATTTTTTCCAAAGCCCTTGAATTGTTTCAAGTTTATTTGAACTTATTATATTGTTCAATTAATCATCCAAAGCTCAATTAGGTTTCAATGAATTAGTCTACCTTGTGCTCAGTGAACTTCAGTATTTCAATTATCCCAAGAGTGGGGTGCTCAGACATTCACTTAATATTTTTATTAAGAGTTATGTGAGTGGATGCCCTCAATGCCAACTCAAATCATTTAGGATCTTGTACCCACAATTGAATTCAGGCTTGTAGTGTTTAGAAGTGTTCATTAAACATTCATGTCTTTCAATTCTAAACCTCCTTAAACAAGTTTAAATATCAAGCCTAGCTCACTACTGAACCCTTAGATCTAATCCTTAGGGTAAATTTGAGATAATCAAAATGTTGGATTAGAAGTACTTAATTCTTATGAAAAGATCATGCTTATCATCTAATTACTAAATAAGGGCTTCAAATAAGTGAAGTATTATCTTCTTAGCTTAGGCCCACTACCTTAGAATCATCCGATTAAGTTATCTTCCAAACCTCAATAATTTATAAAATTATAACTTTACCTATATTGCGAAAAGGTGACAAATTAGTTTCTACCTCTTAACTCATTATGTTTTAAACTTCCAAAAGAGTTTTTTATGATCAATACTACCCATCTTCCCTTTGAACTTAACCTAAAATTTAATTAAGGCATTAAAAATCCAAAATTACCACTTTTCCTTTAGAGTTCTCTACTTCATAACTCATTAGACACAACATAAATGACTTTAACATATTTATGGTGCCCCACTCATGAGTCAATTTAGATATCAGAGGAGAAATTATGATTTTTCTAATTTTTATTTAATTTTTATAATTATTTTAGATCAAAACTAAAATTTTCAATAGTAATTTATTTTACTAATCAAAGTAAAGTGTTTGTTCATGGGAAAATTATTAGAGGGTCCCTTAGATTAGAGGACCACTTGGAAAAAATTTCAATATTTTTTGAAATGTATTTACATTACTATAATTAATTATTTATTTTTATTTAATAATAAAATAGAAAATATAATTTAATTTAAAAAATTAATTTTATATTTTTGTTAAATCTTTCTACGTCTAGAGAATTTAGAATAACAAACTTTTAATTTTTGTAATTTTTACTTTATTTATTATGGTTATGAAAATTAAGAAAATAATTTTTTAGCAGTTAAAAATACATAACTAAATTAGAAAAATTAGGGAAAATATTTTAAAAGGTCCTAAGTGATCAGGGAACAATTAGTAACATTTTTAGGCATTTTCTATTTTTTTTCAATTTTTAATAATTTTTTATTTAAAAATTAGTTAAGAAAATGAATTATTTATATTAAAATAAATTTTATTTTTTCTAGGTGCCCCTAATCATAAGGAACTCAGAAATCAGTTTTCAAAATTTTCATATATATAGTTTATTTATTATAATTATTTTAATGCACAAATCCCATTTTACTTGAAAAATATACTTTAGTGATCAAATCAATTCAAATGGGTTTTAAATTTTTACAGAGAGCTAAAATGAACAGTTTTTATAGTATATAATTATTTTTTGTACTTTTTGAATTATATTATATTTATTTTAGTTTTTATGATTTAAAATGACTTAATTAGCTATAGTAATGTACATAATTTTTTAAACTTAGGTTATATTTTTTCTAGAGACTTCTAACCACAGGGAACCTACCAAAATAAGTCCCATATTTTTCTGACTTGTATTTTAATATATATATATTTTTTAGGCAAAAATAGACAACTAGGCTTGAAAATTAGGGTTTCATGGTGAAAGATGTTCTCTAACTTTGGAAAAATTAGAGAGCATCCTTACTGGTATGTGGAACAAACTCCCAATATTTCAAGGCATGGTGATTATTATTTATTTAGTTAAAATTAGAACAAGCCAGAGTGTATTTAGTTAATTAAAAATCAAATACATGCCAAATAATTTTTATTTTTAATCCATAATATTTTTCTCTATTCGCTGAGCAAGTGGGTAATTTTATTTTTTTTTAAGATTTTTTTACACCAAATCATGAATTTTTAAAGCTGAATTAATTTAAAAAAAATACCTTGTTTATGTGCTTATCCACACGACATCTAACTCATCCTCAGCCGCTCTGAAAGCACACATGGTGCACTACCATTTGATGTCGCCTTCCGCGTCAGCTACCATGTGGCTAGTGCTTTATGAACCAATCTTCTATTCGACGCTTCCTCTGCCATTCGATCAATAAATGTGTGAATGGACAATATCTGTTCATCATCCCCAAGCATTTTAAATTGAGAATCGTCCATCCTAAAATCATAAAATCTCGTTCGATACTGAACCAAATCACATGGTTTATTCGCACAACTTCATCTAGTCAAGGCGAACCTATCTGTATGGTTACATGCGTATGAAATACAAGTTCACTTCACAATTGATGAAACTAGGAGAAAAATTAGAGATATTGGATTACAACTTAGTGCAAGAGGTGATGCCTCAATTGGGTGCTTGTGGAAGCTTTCTTGTGGTCCAACAAACTGCCTCAAAGTGCTAGTTTCCTCTGGTATAGAGTCTAAGTAGAAGTTCAATCAATGGGTGGTGCGGCCTTCGCCTAGGAATGGGTTAGAGAGCTCAACAGAGAGGGGTTTTGATGGAGAACTTCTTCATTTGTTCTAAGGATGCTTTTTGATGGTTTAATTTGAGCTTTGGTGGAGTTTAATGGAGTGAGAAAACCCCTTGGATTTTGAGCCCAAAATCAGGGTTTGAAAATGGGTTTGAGTGGTCGAAAATGCCAAGGTTGAACTCAGGGAAGCTTGGAGAGGCTTGGAAGCAAATTGGCAGAGTTTCTTCAATAATTTGATTGATCTCTCCTATTGTCCATGAGAGGGGTCCTATTTATAGAGGGAGCCATGGTTACCACCAGGGCAAGCTAGAGGGATAAAGAGGATGCTTAGGTGGAGGGATAAAGGATTCAAGTGACCAATGGGGTTGAGCCATCTCAAAAAGTCTCAATTTTGGGTTTGATCCATTTGGGACCTCTCAGCCATGGTGTTTTTTTGCCACTAGGCCAGCCAGCCAGGGCTGAGGTCGTGGTTAGTAGGAGCCAAAATGTTTAATTGTGATGCTTTGGGGGCTTGGGAAGGTTGGTGGGAAGATTCCCTTTGGTATGGTCAAATTTTTGAAGAAATCCCTAATTTTAAGGGACCCTTGGTCCATGACAGCCTTAGAGTGGGCTAACTGGATCTGGGATGGTCCTTAGGGTCTAACTTGTGGCTATGGTGGCAAAGTTTGGGCTAGATCAAATGATTCAAGGTGAGTATAAGGCTAGAGTTCAAAACTTGGAGTTGGTTTTGGCTAGAGCTTGGATCTAGGTCAATTGATTAGCCAATTTGATGTACAAGAATGTCATGAAGTATTTGGGCATCAATTAGGTTGAAGACTGAAGGGCCATGGAGTTCAAATTGGAGGAATTTAAAGTTTAGGGAGAGATAGGGAATTTTGAGTTAAATTTGGGCTAGGCTTGAGTTTGAATCTAGACCAATTGAGGGTGGGTTCAAATTAATCTATCGGAATGTTATAAAGAGTTTAGAATCCAAAATTGGAGAGATAGGATTGTTCATGAGGTTCAATTTGATGGGATTTAGGGACATAGTCAAATTGGGGATTTTTAAATTGGCCTTAGAATTTAAATTTGAAATTGGGTTCAATTGGGCTCGAATTTAATTTTAATTTGTCGTAGACATGGTGAAATTTGATTTGGATTTGAAATTGGGGAACTTTGAAGTCAATTTAGTGGAAATTGGGGGTGACTTGGAGACTTTAAGCCTTTAGGGGAAAAATTGGGATTTTGGTCAAATTGGGCCCAATGAATGGACAAAATTTGTTTTAGGATTGCCTATGATGATTTAGAAGGTTTTGAGAATTTTTTGTCATGAGGGGCATTTTGGTAATTTTAGCAAAGTTAGGGTTATATAGGAAATTTTAAAAAATTTGGAGTATTTTGGGCAATTTGGGTGATTTTAAATAGTTTGGGATGATTTTTTAACAAAATCGGGTAATTTGGGTAATTTTTGAAAATTTAGAGTTCTAGGGGCAATTTGGTAATTTTACGAAAGTTTGGAGGCAAAAGGCCAAAATTAGGAATTTGGGTAGAATGGGATCAATTGAAGATGTTATTCATAAAATTACCCTTATGGTGTCATAAGAACAAGGGAGCTCTCATTTTAGATCCTCCATGTGTTGTTCTTAGCCAAACCCTAGCCCAGGGCAAAGGTTTTAGGGGATCATCCACAAGAGTTTCCAAGACCACACCACCCTGGACTAACCCTATCCTATGGAGACTCTTCTTGAGCTCCCCCATGTTAGCTACACCTACTAAGTGCTAGAGGTTAGAACCAACATGTGGAACTTCAAGAGATCAAAGAAGCATTTAGAATTTCTAATGGTGATGTTTCCCTTAATAGTTCTCTAGAAATAGTCAACAGGAAAATCCTATGGCTAGATCGTAGGCTTCTAAAGAAGAAAGACTAGACCTCAACAAAAGGAGAGGTCAACCATTTATTAAAGGTCTCTCTCCTCATAAGTAGGTTTAAGTCTCTATCCATTGACCTTAATTACACTACCATTCTATGGATCTTTAATATTAATTGCACCAAAAGGATACACTTTAACTACAGTAAATGGCCACGAAAACTTAATTTTCAAGGAAATAATTTAAATTGTGTATTATATAGTAAAAGCACCTATCCAAGCTCAACATCTTTCCTAAGAATCTTTTGATCATGACACTTTTTCATTTTCTCTTTATGACACTTTTTCATTTTCTCTTTAAAATCTTAGCATTTTCATTAGATTATTATCTAATTTTCTTGATTTCATTGAACTAAAATAATCTTTTCTCACTAGTATCTTTCATGTTATAATTAAATTCCTTAGTAACATAATAAGCTTTATGTTCTAAATATGTTGGTAAGTGAAGTTTTGCTAAAGATGAGCCTATATGGAGACGTTCATATATGTGTTTTATAAGCAATTTTATAAGCTCATAATACATCATCTAATTTGAAAGACCAATCTTTCTTACCAGGATTGACAATTTTTTTCTAAAATCCTTTTAATTTCTTATCAGGTTCTTCTACCAGACCACTCATTTGTGAATGATATGTTGTGGCGATCTTAAGCTTACTTCCAAACTTAGTAACTAATATTTCAAATTTTCTATTCCTAAAGTGGCTCCCCTTATCACTAATGTTCTCTCTAAGCAAATCATATCTAATGAAAATATTTTTCCTTAAGAATTTTGTTAAACTTTGAGCATTACAATCTGGAAGAGCAACTGCCTAAGTTTATTTTAAAACATAATCCATGACTATCATATTATATAAATTTCCTAACAATGGCATAAATATACCCACAGAGTCTAAGCCCTAAACATCAAAAATCTCAATCTCTAAAGTAAACTTTTGAGGCATTTCATCATGCTTAGAAATATTTCCTACTCCCTTGACATTTCTCACATATATATATATATTCAAATCTCTAAATAAATTATGTCAACAAAATCCATATTGCAAAATCTTAAAAGCAAACCTATCAACACCAAAATGTCCCCCAAATTCAAACTCATGACATTTCTTATTAAACTCTAGGGTTTCTTCTATAGATACACATCTCTTTATCACATGATCCTTACATTTTCTATAAAGATATTGGTCAACAGAGCGCAAACACATAACACATAGATGCTCTCGTAATTATGAATTCCATACTTTAGAAGGTCTACACATCTTCATCACATTCACATCTTGAATATTTCCCATGGATTGGTAGTGTACGTATAAGTTATAAAAAGGTCAGTGAGGAAATTTGTATGTTGAATCTTCTTCAACCCAAGCATTTTTCTTAAACGTATGCTCCATACCTTCTTCTATGCACCCGGTATGTTTGAATTTTTCCTTCATCCTCCAATCTAAATGATCAATTATATCAGAGATATTTCCAATTAAATTCATAGTATTTTGAGCCTCTTTCTCCAACTTCTTGATCCTTTTTAGATTAATATGTGAACTATAAGGAACGCAGAGCTGGATAGGAGATGAATTTTGAGATGATTGATCCATAAGAATGTTCATATTATTTTCCTCCTCATTTCCTATATAGTTATAACAAATCTCTGGGCTCATGGGTTTCCAAGGGAGAATCACTTTTTCCTAATTTTCATAAGGTACTTGTGACTGACTACATAGTACAAATATGGTAGATGGATGTCAAAGCACGTAAGTCAATCTGTTTATAATAAAACCCAAAACAGATTTTACAATTAAAGCACCCACATCTATAGGTCTTCCAGTTTGAATACAATAATTCAAGATGGCACTTTCCTTAGTCACTTTATTGATTTTTATAGTGGGAAGAAATTTTGCTGAAATAAAGAAATGTCATGTCTTCGATGGACGATTTAATAATAATGAAGAAAAACTTACATGTTCATTATCTCTTATCTCCCAATTTGCATCTTCATCAGTAAGGAATTGATAGACTTCATTCAGGTTATCTCTTGTATGGACAAAATTAGCATAATGACAAATCAGGATGCTTTCAATCATAAACAAAACATTTATTCTTGAAGGAGTAAACGGTACCCACCTGCCTCAAACATAGATGCTTCCCTGGTTAATTTCATGAAGATTAACATAAAACTCTTTTATCACAGGGACGACTATTGCAGCATGGTATGACATAACACTTCCCAACGTCTTTGCACAATATTCTCCTCCACTTGAGTACTTGGTATGTTGAATCCTTGATTTACAAATCATCTTTCTTTGATTAATCTCTTCTTCACAAGAACCTTATCATATAATTTTAGCACATTGAAATTGATGAACTTTCTTCTATTGAAAACTCCATATTTAGAAGTTTCTCTAGAGTTGGAAGCAATGAGATTAAAAAATGGTGAGTTCTCTTTCATTTTACGGACTTAAATAACTACAAAATATAAATTTAAGGAGTTGCTAGGAAGATAATCCATCCAAAATTGTCCAAAATCACCTTTAGAATCTTCCAAACTTGTCTCGGAAATTGTGGCACCTCTGGCACCTAATTCTGACGTGTCTAGTGCCAGCTCTCTGTAACATGGTGCCTCAGGAACCAATTCATATTTCTGCATCATTTTGCTTATGATTGAAATAAATCTCAAATCTTCCATATAATTCAGTAATTAAAGATGTTTTAATGTATTTTTATTATGTAAGACTCCCAAGTACACAGAATTCATAAAGAGAGCATAAAAATAGAAAAAAACAGATTCACATCATTAACATAGATAACTATAGGTTGTCTCCCATAAAGTGCTTGGTTTAATGTTGTCAGCCCAACATTCTCAGTCTTTACTCTGAGTGACCCAACATTACAATCTCTTTAAAATTTGGTCTTTAACCATCAATATATGGTTTCAATTAGCGCTCATTTACTTTAAATATCTTTTTTAGTTTTTGGATCTTCATTATTAACAACTTCATAGTGATAAACTTTTATAATAATGAATGGCCCAGACCACCTAAACTTTAGTTTTTCAGGGAATAATTTCAATCCTTTATTATATAGTAAAACTTCCTGTCTAAGCTTAAATTCTTTTTTTATTATCTTTGGATCATTTCATTCTTTCATTTTCTCTTTATATATCCTAGCATTATCATAAGATTCATTTCTAATTTATTCAATCTCATTCACTTGCAACAATCTTTTCTCACCAACTGCTTTTAAATTAAAATTAAACTCCTTAATAGCCCAATAAAATTTATGCTTCAATTCTACTGGTAAGTGACAAGTCCTCCCAAAAAATAATCTATATGGGGACATTCCTACAGATGTTTTATAAGTCGTGTTATAAGCCCATAATGCAGTATCTAATCTAGCAGGCCAATCCATTTTACTAAGATTTATAGTTTGTTTTTAAATTCTTTTAATATCACGGTTAGATACTTCTGTTAGACCACTTGTTTTAGGATGATAAGCAATAGAAATGCAATGTATAATATCATACTTTTCAACCAATTTTTTGATTCTTTTATTCCTAAAATGAGATCATCCATCAGTAATGATTATTCTTGGCATTATATATCTTTTAAAAATATTTTTGATTAAAAATTATGAAACACTCCAAGCATCATATCCAGGTAAAACTATTGCTTCAATCCAAGTTGATACAAAGTCTACCATTATATATATATATATATATATATATATATATATATATATATATATATATATATATATATATATATATATATATATATATATATATATA